>ML332368.1:22167-88056 GCA_005239505.1 Nicotiana paniculata | reverse complement strand
CAGTAATTTTTTTTTTTGTTGATATTTTCAGTACTGGTTTTTTCCTTTTTTCGGTTTACACGTTTAAAATTTTGCAAGTTCTAAAGTTATGAGTTCAGATGTATATGTGTTTAATAGTTTGCGGGTTTAGAAATTAGAGGGTTTACGAGTTCAAAAGTTTGCGGGTTCGATAGTTTAGCGGTTCAGAAGTTTATCAAATTTATGGGTTAGGAAGGTTATTGGTTCGAAAGTTTATGGCTTCATGTTTATTGTACTAAACTATTTATGAATACTCTTGAGAAATTATTTTCCTTAATTTGCTAATTTGCGTACCAAACATCGAAAAATGAGTAAGATTACTACTTATTTTTCAAAAAATATTTTCTTAAAAAATATTTTTCACGAAAAATATTTTTAGTTATACCAAACACACCCTATAACATGATTTATTTTTCCATGAAAATATCACGTTATAGTCCGTAATCCCATTCAAATACAAAAAAAAGAATGTATGGTCAGCCCTAGTCTTTTTCGATATTTATCGCATACGACGGAGATTTTTCAATACACTCTCTTTGACAAGTCACTGGAAGCTTCCTGGTTTTTCATTATTTTTTCCTTTACCAAAAATTTTCAAATTTAAAACAAGTGGGCCAGGAATAAGTGGGCCTATATTTGGTTTGGGGCTGGTATGCATTAAAGGAATTTGAGGGCCCACTTTAGTGTCTTTGATTCTTGAACGAAAAGCTATATGGCCCCTACCATTTGATTAAGAAAGTTAATTATTGCTCATGGTTGAATTAGTGTTAAACTATTGATTTAACCCAATTTCATGTTTCATTATCCGCAACCATAAAAGATAAGTGAGTTAGATGTACTATTTATTCGTCAAATAAAAATTTATGTACAATCCCTTGAGTTGACATAAAACAAACTAATTTAGGACCAATAAATTTTTCAGGAGTGAACCGAATAGAATTATCAGGGGGAAAAAATGAAGATAACTAATACTGTCAAAAAACTTGCTTGACAATGCATCACAACTATGGATTTCAATTATTCTATTTTTTCTTTCATCGAATATGATCATCTACTACTCTTATTTCTTACTCGACCATTAACTTCTCCTTTAAGAAAAAGATTTCAACAACAAAACTGTCTCCACAACTAAGAAAAGCAATTTCTATATCATGCATCTACTTAAATTATACGAATATGACAATCTCTTTCGTATATATCCTTGTACTATTCAAAATGCTACGGGAATTTAGTAAAGGGAGCCAGGTAAAAAGAATCCGGGATGGGTTATTTGCATTTTAGTTTGCCATGTGTCCTGCCATTTAAATCAGAGGTAAATTTATACAATAGTACAAGAGTAGGGTTATAAATGGATGGATACTTATAAAAGATGGTTTATTTAAACTATTTCAGGTAGTACATAAATATAGATGATCCTTTTTCGTAAATTATATTCCTTATTTATCAAAATAAAGTAGGCTGATAAAATCGAGCCAAAAGTGGGACCAAAGACTAGCCAAGGTCTGAAACTTGGGAGCAAGACTGTTCGGGCAATGGGAATACAAATAAGGAGCTTTCACTATACGCATCAAAGCCATCAAAATCAATCATATATCCACCTTTCTATAATTTATATTCCTTCCGTTTTAATTTATATAAATTTATTTGACTGGACATAAAATTTTAAAAAAAAAAAAATTAAACTTGTGGTGTAAAATGAAGCATATATATTTTGTGTGACTATAAATCATTGCATAAAGGTAAATTATTTCCAAATAAAGATAGGAATTATTCTTTTTGGCACAGACTAAAAAAGAAAGAAGTTCACATAAATTGAAACAAAAGGAGATAATTTGCATTTGTTGTTTATATAAAACTTAATAAATAAAGAACTTCCCCTATTTATGGGGGTTTTAAGCATATTAGGATCATATTTTTGTCATTATAAAGCATGATGTTAATGGTAAAAATGTTGAAAGTTAAATTGCTTTGAAAATTTAAAAAAAAAAAAATTTAAAGACTCAAGAGAAACTAGTGTGACATAAAATAAAACGGTTAAAGTATCTATATAATAATATATATTACAATATCATTTTAATGTGTATTTTTAACAATTAAAAATTGTTAGATTTTTATGTAATATTGTGTGAGAGTAACTATTATACCACTAATGAGTGTAACAAGATAATTGTGATGATATATTCGGGTTCAAACTTTAAATATGAAATTTATGGTAAAGCATACGCTACTCTTTTGGCGGGTCTACCCACCATGAATTTGGATTAACCGAACCAAGAAATTTTGAATATCAAATCATATGTTATATTACATCATGTTAGCGCAAAGATTCCCCGTGGCCTGATGTCATTGCTTGCGCCCTCTCAAATTTGCGTGTTCACACTTTTGATAAAATCTTAACCTTCTAAATTAAGTTGGCTAAATTGCGCGGGCACCTTATTTGGTCGCCCCCATTTAACCTATACCTATTTTTTTTTTAAACTTTTAACTTGTATCCACTTTTTAAATAACTTTAGCTCCCTTTTCCTCGTTGAGCTGAAGTTCGCCAGTTACAAAGACAAAACTTCAGCATACGGGGCTGAAGTTCCCCAGTTACAAAGATAAAGTTTCCCAGTTACGAACTTCAGCTGAAGTTCCCCAGTTATAAAGACAAAAACTTCAATTGCAGAGCTGAAGTTCGCGAGTTACAAAACAAAAGCTACAGCTCTAGAGCTGAAGTTCCTCAGTTACAAAGAAAAATACTTCAGCTCTAGAGCTGAAGTTCCCCAGTTATAAAGGCAAAAACTTCAGTTCTAAAGCTGAAGTTCCCGAGTTACAAAACAACCCAGTTACAAAGAACAAAACTTCAGCTCTAGAGCTAAAGTTCCCCAGTTACAAGGATAAAAATTTCAGCTCTAGAGCTGAAGTTCCCCAGTTACAAAGACAAAAGTTTCAGCTCTAGAGCCGAAGTTAGTTCCCCAGTTACAAAGACAAAAACTTCAGCTCTGGAGCTGAAGTTCGCAAGCTACTTCAGGCCCGTCTACTAGAATGCTGAAGTTTTGCGTGATTGTCTTTGCTACTTCAGCCTCGTATGCTGAAGTTATGCGAAAAAACGGGTGCGCTTGTAATTTTTTTTACAAAGCGAGTATAAGTTAAAATGTGACACAAAAAACGAGTACGGATGCAAATATCCCCTTTATTCTCATGATCTTAATTTAAGCTTTGGATCTTTCTTTATCTTACTTCTTTATTCGCATCAGCCTTTTGGATTTACTTGTCATTTTGAAAAGTTTGAGGGGGTACATGAGTGTATCCAAAAAAAAAAAAAAATTAACGCTGCCATTCATCCAACCGATTAAATAGCCTATGGATATATAATACTTATATAATTTATATATAATATGTGTATCATTATATTTAATCAATATATAATTTATATATACCGACGAAAAAAAAATGTGTAAAAATAGATCTAACATTTAAATTACTTGATGAGAAGTGTGTTTGTATTGCTATACAAATGTGCATATGCAAGAATGCAGAAATATTCAAATACTTTTGAAGTCTTTATTAGTACCGAAACAATCAGGTGTCATGTTGCGAGAGCTAGTAAAATAAACCTTGAACAATGATAAATCAGACAACAAACGAGAAATATATCAAAATAGACACAAATATTTAACAGTCTTAACTTTGGCTATCAAACCAACATCTCATTGGGAATTATTATTCAAATACACATTTGTTCCATTTCATGTAAATAAAATTTTATATGCAGGAAATTAGTTTGACTTGTGTCTCAATATCGACAATAGTAGAAAAGAAACTTTTGTTATTTTTCATCTGGTGTCTGCTACTCGTATTGCAGCTTCGAGTTATCTAAATATACAACATATAAAGCTCATAAAAGGAAAAAGGCATTTCTTACGAATAATGGAGTATTAATGAAAGAAACTATAGAAAGTTGCAAAACAACATTTACGAAAGGTTTAAAAATTACCAAAGAAGAAGAAGAAGCATATCAAATTATCAGTGGACCTAGATGTAAAAAGGTTTTTGGCAGGGGACCTTGGCTGATAAAAAACGATCGGGGTACCTAGAAACCAAAATTGGGCCCACACGGAAAACCGAAAACTAGATAGATCGGATTTACCACAGAAACGATTGGGCCCACAAAAAATAGACAAGTGGGCCTCATGGCCCACCAGGCCCACGTGGGAGCAAAAGATTAAAGTAAGATTAGGTAGCATCTAACACGTTGTATATCCCTACTGGCTTTTTCATCATCTAATCGCCTCATAATTATCTAAATAAATTGAGTTATTTTAAGAATCAATAGTGTATTTATACTTTTTTTTTTAAAATATTAAGTTTTTCTTTTTAAAGATTATGAGTAAAAAAGACTCATTTTCATATAAATTCAATATTATTAATAATATTTTTGGTTTTCTTCTTTTCTATCTTTACATAAAAAATGAAAATATTATTTTGAATTATACACTATGCAGGAGTAGCTTTCAATATAACAAACTAAACATGCAACAGTAAATTATCTCTACTCTATAATTTACATATATTATATATTTCTTGCATGTAGATTTTAAACCCATTAAATTAGATAGGTAGAATTACGAATTTGAACCAATTAAATTCAAATTTTGGATCCACCTCTTCTGGCATGAATATAATTGTTGAGTTTTCTTCTAAAGGACGTGAATGAAAAAATGGAAGAGGCACTTCTTGGATTGCACCTCTTCATCTTACTCTTTCATTGTCTATAAATTTAAGGGCTTGACCTCATTGCTAAATTATTTAAAAGCTGAAAATTTCTTCTTTCTTCTTTCTTCTCTACGCTGTTGCATTATTTTTTCAAATAAACAAAGTGTCAAGTGTGATTAGCTATGTTTGTTGAGTTCGCCGAAGTTCTGTAATATCGATTGCCAGTATTACAGAATAATTTTTCCGTTCTATCAGTAATTCATAACTTTGAGCAATAGTGAAAGGATTAAATTCATTAAGGACACACAAACAACTTGTGGGTTCAAAATTATTTTATGATTTGTTTATTGAACTAATTTTCTTTTTCCCTCTGATTTCGAACACATGAATACTAACAATATTAAGGAATTTTAAAATTATTTTTGGATGGATGATAAAAGAAAAAACGGAGCGGAATCATAAGTAGATGGAAGGACTGCAAAGAAAAACTTGATGGTGTTGAAGAAGTGGAAGTGGTTGATGTTTAAAAAAGAAGTGGCAAGAATACACAATTCCTTCAACCTTGATGGAGAAGAGAAGTGACGTGAAGTTCTCAATTTGGCAAAGTAGGGAACATGACGACAATATGGTCACATCAATATCTAATATTGTTTTCTGCCCATTAATGTCAAACTTGATCAAAATATGTGAAAATCAAGAATCTATTTCTACTTTCACTAATCCAAATCTCGCTTGGTGGTGCAAGGAGATATTGTTGTTAGTAATTTGTATTTGTAAAACAATTCTGGAGAAAATAAAATAATATAAATAAAAATATAAATGAAATAACAAAATCAATTTGAGCTCACTGAATTCATAGTGTTTCCTTAAAAAATTTAATTCCCTCCTAGTACCCAAGGTTATGGAGTATTTCTCTCAGGATAGAACAAATTACACACTGGTGTAGTGGTATTTCAAACCCCAGTGTTTCAGCGAACATAATATTCGGTAGCAAATCAAACTTACTTTTGCTTTCTTTAAGTTAAGAATATGCAGAAGAAAGAAGGAGAACTCATAAATTAGTATGTAAAATATGAGAGAATGAACTTGTATTTATAGCCAAAGTTGAGATGAAATCTGAAGAGGTGCAACTCTTCAGAATGACTGTTTTTTCAAAAAGGTCATGGAATAATTTATTTTAATATTAATATTTTGTTATTAAAATAAATATTTAATAACATTTCTGTTAATATTTACTATTAACAAAGATGTCGAGGCCGAGCGACGACAACGGCGTGAGGCTTGTCTTCTTCTCAACTCTTTATGAGCTAGAAGAAGAGTAATTGCTTATATACCCATCAAAAATATTTTCCTCTTCTCATGTGGGACAATCAAGGAAAGAATTTCAAATATTATTCAAATATTTCATTTTTTATTTTTATCTTTCATTCATCCTATTTTAAGCTATTAATGCTTAAAAAATCCAACAATTGTTGTTATAGTAATCACATCGTCGTGGAAAGACAGTCAATAATCATATATCATATACTATATAGATGAAGGTCATAGTGATAGTCGGTAGTTATCGTATGGCACAAACACCAACAATTCTACGAGGAAAAAGCAAAATTGAGCATGAAAGGGTACAAAAGGAAAGGTTGCGCCTCTTTAGAAAACCAGATGCCATTATGATTTTGAAATGGCTCAAATGCTCAAATTCAAAATAGTGAATCAAGAAGAAAGTGGCCAAATATCGGGTTCTACTTGTTCTCTTCATTCTTTATTTTTTGTGTCCTATGTAATATATAAAATATTCTATAAATAGGATTAAATGCTTATTATTATCTCAAATATGTTCTATTTGCATTTTGTGAAACTAATTGGTTGGTATACAATTTGGTAGCATGCATGAAATTATATCATATTCTTTTTAAGATGATATGAATTAGGCTTATAATAATACTTGAAGTATTCTTGAGATCATGAATGTAATATATGTAAAGATGAACATATATGTGTTTGATTAGAGAAAGAGATCAAATTGTTTAAGGTGTTATAACGGTTTAGTTGACCAACCATTTGGAAAGGGAATTCAAATTCTCATGATTTTCTACACCCGTTATGGAGAATAAAATCTTCGTGATTTTCTACTCCTGCTTCGATATCAAAATCTGCGTGCTTTTTTTACTCGCTGGTTGAGATTAAAGTCTTTGTGACTTTCTACTCATTTGTCGAAAATTAAAGTCTAAATGACTTTATACTCGTTTTGGAGATTAAAATTTTAGTGATTTTCTATTCCAATTTATTATCGGGTTTGAAGATTAAAAAACTTCATTATTTATTAAATTTGAGTGTGTCACATATTACTCAATTTGAAGATTAAAGACTTCACCGTTTATTAAATTTGATTGTGTCAAATATTATTTGGTTTGAAAATTAAAAAGTTCATTTGGTTATGTCAGATATTACTCTGTTCGAAGATTACAACTTTACTATTTATTAATTCTGACTCTATCGTGACACAAAGAATAGTTCTTGTGGTTGGCTCTACAACATAATAGGGCGGCGAATATAAATCTTCTTTTGAAAAAATATGTTTGGAATATGAAATTATTCAGCAAACAATTTCCCTTTAATCACCGTAACCTAATGAAAAATCAGAAGAAAGAATAGTAGGTGATGAATGCCTTGTTGAAAAGTTCAGATTTACCCAGAACTTGTGGGAGAAAGCTATTCTTACAGCTAACTGAATACGCAATCGAGTTTTCCATAACAAGACGCAATACATTCCATATGAAATGGAATGAAAGGAATCCCAATTTAAATATTTTAAAGTGTGAGGGTGCTTAACTAAAATGCAAGTTCCTAAATCCAAAAGGGTAAAGATAGGACCGAAAATTATTGATTACGTTTTCATAGAATTTGCAACAAATAGTAAGGAATATCATTTGCTAGTTCTTAAATCAGAAAACTCTGACATTCATATTAATAAGGTAATCGAATTAGTTAATACTGAATTCTTTGAGAATATTTATTGGTATAAAAAGGAATGCGAGTCGTCTAGTGAAATATCTAAGCGACCTCGGGAAGAAGCAAATGAAAGTACACCTAATGACGTAAATCTAAGACGTAGTAAACGTCAAAGGACAACTACTTTCAATGGATCAGATTTTCTGTCATTCTTGTTGGAAAATGTGCTTCAAACTTTGAAAGAAGTTATGTCTTCTGATAATAGGCTATAATTATGTATTTTAGCCACAATTTGCACTCTAACTTCACTGCGCTTTATTGATGTTTGAGTGTTAAATAATAATAAATTACTCTAATTGAGATCTTTATGTTTTGCAGGAGCAATTCCGGGTTATGAAGACGTTAAAGAGTGTTTTGGAGCTAATATGGAGCATTGAAGACCAACTAAAAGCTTATGGAATAAATTGAGAACCCATTTGAAGATAGAAGGAGGTTAGCGCGATTAAAAAGAAGAACGAAAAAGGCTGCAGAAAATCCTCCAGGTGCGCGGTTGGTGTGAGCGGCCGCACTGGGCCGCGCATGTCAGGCAGAAACTGACCAAAGTGCGTGGCCAAATGCGCGGTCACCTCCCCAGGTGCGCGGCCGCGCACGTGCTTCCGGGAAAAAGATTTCAAGGCTAATTTTGTAATTTCAGAGGTGACTAACCTTTACCTATATGAAGCCCAGCTCACCCAAAAAGTGGGTATCTCTATTTTTAGAGGAGCTTTGGAGGCAATAACACACAAGGAACAAGACGGAGAATTCTTCTACGAGTTTTTCACCTTCTTCTTCTTATTTATATTGTTGGTTATGACTTTCTATATTGTAATCTTTCATAGTAGTATGAGTAGCTAAACCCGTCATCTAGGGTTGATGGGATCAATTGTTGGATGAAGTCTTGATTATGTTTTGATATAATTGAGTCGTTATTACTCTATAATTGTTCAACTATGTATTTCTTGTGAGTAATTGAAGTGCCCTTGATTAATCGTGTCTAGTTATCTAGTGTTGCTTGAGAAAGAATACTTGATTAGATTGTTGTTGAACAACGCCACTTCTGAGTAAGTTAAGAGATTAATTACTTGAATTTAAAAGCGGGATTAGCGATAACGAAGCTTTGGTGTGATATTTATGAGTTGTACAAATTGTCAACTAGAGTAGTTCGAGAGAATACTTCTAATAAATTATCATAATTGATTGAGAGATAAGTACAGTAAAGGAGAACTCGTCATCTTTAGAGAGTGTTACAACGAGATTATAGCGTGTCAGGAATTAATCCGACAATTGAGAAAATCAATAACCCTAGATCCTTTTATCCTTGAATTCAACTTCATTCTTGTTCGTTGATAGTTTTTATTGTCATTTTTCCTTAATCAAATAATTGTTGTTAATTCACAAATAAAATTTTTAACTCTAAAAATTGTCTGAGCTTATCATTATCCATACTAAAAGTTGTAGCAAATAGGTTAATTCCCCTTGCGATTCGACTCCGTACTCTTGAACCAGAATATTTTTGCAGTGACCACTTAGTCCCTTTATAAGCATAATTGGGCGCGATCATCTTCCTCAAAAAGAAGCATTCAATAGTGAGATAGAATATATATTAAATAACCCTACTTGGGTGTTAGTCGATCTTACTCTAGGGAATGAACCATTAGGTTCCAAATGGATTTTCAAAAGGAAAACAAAATATTATGGAATTATTGATATGCAAAAGTCAAGACTTATAGACGACGGGAAAGTCTAGACTATTTTAATACATACTCGCCAGTTATGAGTATTGCGTACATATGGATGTAAGTAGCATTGGCTATAGTATATGATTTTGAAATCCATCAAATGGATGTGAAGACAACCTTCTTAAATTGAGATTTAGAGGAAAAAATTTCCATGAAATAACCTGAAGAGTTCGTGGTTCCTGAAAGGAAAAAAAAAGTGTACCAACTTGTTAAGTCACTTTACAGACTAAAACAAGCATCCAAACAATGACATGCGAGATTTGACCAAATAATGTTGTCAAGTGGTTTCAAAATTAATGAGTGTAAACAAATGTGTTTACGTTAAGAATACTCCAAATCATACAGTCATTAATTGATTATATATGGATGATATATTGATGAAATATTTAAAATATGGGGGATTTTAGCCCATGCATGACAAAAGCCAATGTTAGACGTAATTTCTAAATGATATAATTTTTGAACCCCACAAATCCTTAATGGATATTGATATGATAGTCGGTGAATTCATTACTTGTTCAGTCTTAGTGATGACTAGTGATGAAACTACAAATTCAAAAGATGTTTACGTGCCTTTCCAGAAATAATTAGTTCTTTCTTGAACATTTATAATGTTTAGCTCTTTTATGAAAGGGTGTCACTTGGAAAGCTGTGACTTTTCATGAAAGGTGTGTTTTTATAGTTTGTATAAACATGACCGTTTATTATTGAATGTATTAATATGTTGGTCAATAATGAGGTAAACCAACAGATAAAAATGACCAAAATATATTGCAAGAAGGATTTGTTTCATGAATGAAGGTGCTATAATTTGCATATCATAGACGTATGAATAAATAGCATACAAATGCTTGACAATGGCGGAGTGGCTGTGAAATGTGTTATGTGGCTACAACTGAAGGCAATCACTCCAGTTGTTGTTATGATATACTATTGCTACATTAAGTATAAACAATAATCTAATATGCAATAGAAAGTCGAGATGTATTGGTCTACGACTTATGAAAGTTTGCATTGAATTGTCATGACAATAAAATGAGTTTTGGTATATTTAAAATATATCCATGACCATGCATTGCACTATAATAAGTATCCTGCGGTCATTGAGGGATATAGTGATGTAAATTGGATCACCGGATCAACCTAAACTAAATTCACAAATGGATATATTTTTACAATCAGTGGAGGAGTAGTGTCTTGGAAATCGTCTAAACAAACGTGCATTGCCGCTCTACAATGGAGGCTAAGTTTATAGTCTTAGATAAAACCCGGTGAAGAAGTTGAATGGCTCCAAAATTTCTTGGAAGATATTCCATTTTGGCCCAACTCGTTGACCCCAACATGCATACATTGCACTGGTCAAACGACAATTGGAAGGGTTGGGAACGTTATGTATAACGGTAAATCTCATCATATACAATGAAGACATAAAACCGTTAGGCAATTACTCTCTAGAGGAATTATCACGATTGACTACGTAAAGTCAAGTGATAATGTGTCAGATCCACTTACGAAAGGCCTAACTAGAGAGGTAGTTGAGAAATCATCTAGGGGAATGAGTGTATGGACGAGGACAAGTCATTGTGGCAGTAACTCTACCTAGAAGACTGGAGATCCCAAGATGTAGGTTCAAGGAGATCAACCAAAGTCATTAATAACGGTTCAACATTGTCAACTAAAATTTTTAGTCCATTCTCGTGATAAGACAATGTTCAGTACCAAGGATAAAGTATTAAGGCTTTAATAGTTTCTAAATTTGATACGGGTATATCAAATAGTGTATCTACGAGATAACACATTTCGGAATCACCTATGTAAGTGTGAAGTGTAAGCCGCTTTAAGGAGAATTCAGTAAGGCAGTTCTCTACGCACTTATAAATCAGGCAATGTTGATAGGTAAAACGAACACAACAATGAGAACCAAAGACGCTTAAGGATTGATTGTGTGACTTATGGTTGTCTAGGTATACACCAAAGCTCGAAGTTCAAAGATATCAAATCTACCGATTGACCGAGTACATTCGGCATATGTTCATTATGAAAAGTTTAAAGGAAAACCTACTTATCCAGATGCGATTAAACCTTGCTTGCGATTCACATCATTTTTTTACGCATGTTTTTATAAAATATGGTCATCCCCCGTTCGGTGGGGAATTGTTTAGTTTTTTCTAAAGGGTGTGAATGGGTGAGACATCTCTTGGATAGCACCTCTTCATCTCACATTTTTATTGTCCATAAATTTAGAGACTTGGCTTCATTTTTAAATTATAAAAAATCTGAAAATTTCTTCCTTCTTCTCAACATTGTTGCATTATTTTTTCAAATAAACAAAGTGTCAAGTGTTATTTAATCCGTTTGTTGAGTTCGCCGAAGTTTTATAATTTCTATTGCCAGTACTACATAATAGTTTTTCCATTCTATTATGGGAGGAAGTAATCCATAACCTTGAGTAACAATGAAGGGATTAAATTACTTAAGGATACACAAGCAACTTGTAGGCTCGGAATTATTTCACGATTTATTTATTGAACAATTGGAGAAAAGTTCGTTTTCCCGGGGAATTTGCTTGTCAACGAAATTCCACTCATAAGTAGGTTCACATCGTGATCTTAGTTCCATTTCCCATCCCTAAGAAGCAACTTCGTGCAGCTGCTGCGGCCTTGCTTCTTGCTTTAGAAAGATTGCTCGTTAGCTAGACCGTTTTCAATAAGGCTCGCTAACTGACTTTCTTTTTCCCTGATTCCGAACACAAGAATACTAACAATAATTTGCATTTTATTGTTTGTATTATTACTTCTACGTTACAATTCTAGCACAACTTACTTCTAAACCAAAACATCCTTTAGCAAAAATTGCTTCATTACTTAGACTACAACTCAAATTATTAAGCTATGAATTATTGTTTCCCAATTTTTAATAATATAGAGGGCTACATAAGCCTTTTTATGTCAAAAAGTGCGAACTACAATTTACAAGGATTTGAAACAAGGCCGGGTTGGGACTTGGGACTCGTGTTAACGCGTCGGACGCGGCTCCCACCGTCAAAAACTATTAACCGCAAGCTGCTGCCTCCCACTAAATCATACTACCCTTATTTTGTCTCTACTGAATAAATTTATTTATACATGCGCTTTACACAAATATTACATTAATTACTCTTCTATTTCAGTTTATGTGTATGTTAGTTTTTGAAATTTGATGAATTTTATATGAAAACGATTTAATTTTAACTTTTTATATTGTGCTTGTGAGAAGCTTTTAAAAACAATTAAATATTTTGATATATTTGAAATTTTAAAATTTATATTTTTGTATAATCGCACAAATACACTCACAAATCCTTTTTCTTTCTAAACTCTTAAATAACATAAGTATGTGTTAACAACATACTTTGTGTATTTATCAATTTATTTAAACACCAGCTGTGCTAGTGAGTAGTGATCTTTCCTCCTGTTTATTTTGTATGAATAAACGCAACAACAAAAATGCTACTCCACTTTGGCGAACAGAAGATCGGTTCTTCAGTAAGTTTATGATGATGCTATTTTATACAATACAAAGTTGAAATTATACTGTAGTTTAACTTATATATTTTTATTAGTGAAAATAGAAAATTATTAAAAGAAGGGATTGTAACACAAATAGTAGGTCAGATATAAAGTTTATTTTTTTTAATAGTATATATAAATTAAATATTAATTATATATTATACCTCCATCGACTATATTAAATTAATTCAAATTATAAAGCAAGATAATAAGGCTTGTATATTCTTAACACCATATGTTATTTACATAAGAAATAAAAAATACAGAAGATGAAAAAGAATAAAACCTTTGCTTCTTTTCCTTCACTCTACAGTCAAAACAAAATTCTATGTTAAAGCATTGTTTAAACAATTTATAGTCTTGATTGAGTCATTAGTGTTCCGTACATATCTGCTGACGCGTGTAACCAGAAAACGCGGTTTCTTCCTTTCTATATATTCCCCTTTCTCCTCCTCACATATCTCCTCTCTAACATCTCTGTCCCTTCCCTTCGTCCAAAAAAAATCTTCACTCTTTTCACACCTTCTCTGAAAAAACCTAAATCTTATACACCATTTTGAGTTTTAAAAAAAAACCATTTCGTTAATTTCAAACACTTCTTTAGCAAATATTTGGAAGAAAAAAAAAATGGCGTCTTCTGATAATTTGATGACAATGGAGCAATGGGGTTTTCGTTCTACATTTAACGATGCATGGTTTCAGGACATGTTCGTTAAAGAAACTGAAACTTTAACGAAAGTGCTCCAAAAATCATTTTCAAACCCAGAACCTGAGATGATTATGCCAACGTTAACGACGTCGTTTCAGACCCCAAGTGCTGCCTCAGGACCGACGGTTTCCGGCGGGTCGACGGAGAACGAAACCGCCGTGTCGAAGCGGCGGAGCAACCACGCCGGTGGGGTGAGCAAGAAGATTACCAAGAGGAAGACACGCGCCTCGAAGCGCGCGTCGACGACGTACATAACAGCTGACGTGGATAGTTTCCGGCAGATGGTACAGCAGGTGACCGGAGTGAGAATGGGCGGGAACGGACACGTGACGGTTGCTTCTGTTTTGAAGCCGGAGCCGAGACGACCGGTTGACCGGGTTCAGCAAGTTAGCTGCTTGCCTACTCTTGATACATCAGCTTTTCTACTGGAGCCCGCTTCATCATTTATGGCTCAACCACCGGCGGGGACTATCTCCGCCGCACATTCGCCGTCTGCGGTGATTGTTGACGGTAGTTCGGGTGTGTTTGGATTTGACTCTTTTTCTGGCTTTCCTACCCTTGAATCAGGAATGTAATGCAGTAGTATTGTACTAGATAACTAGGCCCTTTCTTGTAATTTCATCTTTGTAGTTAGGCGAGGGGTAAAACCGGAAAATCTCATCTGTTCATAGTTTTAGCTGGGGTTGTTTAGTGTTAACTTGGGATACACTGTTTAATGAATTAATATCTGATTATGATGTTTTGTTTGTTGATTTTCTTAAAGAAAGAGGAACCTGGTAAAAACTTATCGGTGTTTACAAGATGAGGAACAAATACATTATGCGGCAATAATCTAGTGTGTGACTATAAATTATTTCGTAAAAGTAAATTATTTTTATAAAAAAAGTTCATATTTTTTGATACAGATTAAAAAAAAAATAGATTCACATAAATTGATTAAATATCGGGCATATCTAAAGTATGAAATACGAATTTATATGAACTTAGTAACTTTTGTCTAGACCTTATATACTTATTTAAAATTTTACTGATATTTATAAATATTTTACTGTTAAGAAATTAAGCTCAAAGTAATAATATAAAATAATAAGATAAACAATAAGAGAAGAAGAAGAACTTTCTTATTTCATCAAATATTTTTCAAATGTATACAATGTGATGCCAAAATCTCTATTTATATGATGATATTGAAGTAATACAGAGGGGTGTTATGAATATGGTATTAACTATTGAGATTATGAGGGAAGATCATGGAGGAGGTTATGAAGGTGTGTGAGTTACAACCATAAGGGTAAAAAGTAGTGAGAGGTTCCTGAAGGTGACGAAACTGGGGTTCCATTCCTTTGCTGGTTGTTGTCGTTGGAGTTCGACATAGTTCAGAGGATATCGCTTGAAAAGCAAATAAAGATTATCAGAATTTTCCGGTAACGAAACCAATTTGTTTAACCAAAGAATTAGATCCTTTGACCAAAGCTATGTTTAGGATGAACACGGGTTTCTGATAACAAACGCAGGACTGATTATTGTAAGTAATTACAAAAATCAATGAGATGCATGAAAAGTAAAGTGTATTGCAATAGTAGTTCGGATATCCTTTTACTGGTTATATTTTACTCCCTTATATAGGGAATTTCCTAATATAACATCTGCCATTTTCAACGATTGAGCATTAATGACTAATTATGACATTAATGTAACGTTACAATGAGCAACTGTAACCGTTGCGTGAATGTTGTGTAACGTGTGGATCACTAATTTGAAGATCTCTGAATCTGCTCTTTATTATGCCCAGATACATTTTGACCGTGTCTTATCATCTTCTCAATCAGGTTGAGACTTACGTAGCTAATCAACGCGGGGTGTGATTTGCCGTGCCTCTTTGCCTCATACCTCTTCATAGAGTCCCGCCGAGCTGTCTTGTCTTCATTGCTCCACGTAGACTGCTGAGTCATCAAGATTTATTACACGTGTGAAATTCTTTTTTACCAATACAGATACTTCCCCCACTTACCATATATTTATCAATTAATATTTGATAAGTGGATACTCATTTATGGCGGGAATATTTTACCGCCGCTTCACTCGAATCATTGCATCTTTTTCTGTACGTAATCGTCGCTTGTCACTTTCATTTAATGCTTATGCCACGTGGCATTCCCGGGTTGGTTCTGCAATTGTTCAGCGCTTTTTAGGGCTTTTTTACGGCTGCATCAGTCATGAAGTGACATCTTCAATTATGACTTTCACATCATCATTTTTTTTCCATTTTTGACGGTTTTCTTCGAGTATAAATACTCCTTTTCTTTTCTTTCATGAAAAACTTCTAACTTTAAAACTTTATTTGTAAAGAATTTTTTCTTTGTCTTTGTAGATATGTCTTCTTCAAACCAATCTAAGAGATTCATAAACGTAGATGATTTAACTCCCTCTTCTGCTCCAACACGGAGTAGGATAGGCAACAGGTTGAGGAGTTTAGGTTATACTCCTTCAAGGGGTTATTCCTCTTCTCAAATTACTTCTCCTCCTTCTTCTAGGTCTTTAACTTCTCCAAGGGCTAGGGCTTCTAGATCTTCGTCCAAAGGTAGAAAACGTCACGAACCTTTGCGCGAACCGAGGGTCGATGAAATAGTACCTGTAGAGTTCATCTTTGCTAGGGATAGTCAGGACCTTAGAGATCAGTTTTCTTCATTGTCGTCTCTTGATAGTGTTGACAAGTACCCTACCCAACTCACTGAAGGTTTAATTCCTCTTATACGCAGGGAATGTTATTGGAGTTCTGATTTTCCTGTAATCGTTCCAAACAATAATCAAAGAATAATGTCTTACAAGACGGAGCATTCTTTTGTTTATACCTATCTCTTTACATTAGGGTTCAAGCCTCTCATCGACACAGTAATCATCGAGTTCTATCGATTTTTCAAAATTTGCTTGGGACAAATCGGCCCTCTTGTATGGTGAGTCGTTGCATGTCTTAGATACTTGGCTACTTTAGCTTCGATCTCCTTTACCTTTCATCGTCTTATTCACCTCTACTCCTCAATGTTGTTTCGAAAGGAAATTTTTATCCTAGCTGCTAGGAGTAAAAGGGTGTTAGTGGCTTCTGAAGATGATAAGGATCGAGGTTGGTTTCTTCGGTATGTTGTTGTTCCTACTGCTGGTTTAGTAGGTGAAGAGAATCTTCCCTTCTCTGAGAAGTGGAATCTTGCACGTGAGTACATTTTTGCTCATATTCCTTGCTTTTTTGCTTTAAATATTGTATCAATACCGTAGTTGTTTCTTCTTTTTGCAGCAATCATGGGAACCGTCAAGAATGTCTCCGATTTCAGAGATTGGGTAGAAAAGCTTTTGTTAATCGCTCCATTGGAAGAACGTTCATGGAAATACCTCTCTTAGAGGTTTGGTTGGAGAGTTAAAACTCCTGGTAAATGAAGTTTTTGTTTGTACTTGTTTATTCCTTTGAGCATTATTTAACCCTTTACTTTTGATAGGGTTCCTACTCGTGGAGTTTCTTCATCTGCATCTGTTCCCAAGTTATCCCTGGCTCAGGCCCAGGAGATCATTTCAGGCTCTTCTTCTTCAAAGAGGAAAGCAGGTGGGTCAAGGACCTTGGGAGAAGAATAGGAAAAGGAGGGCACTTTGATCCATAGGTCACGCAGAAGGAAGGTGGTCTCAGACGACGAATCTACACCTGTTATCGTGCCTTCCGTGCCTGAAGTTGGGCTTTCTGCCTCCGAGGATGCTACTCCCTCTCCCGTGCATGAATCTGTTGACCAATTGTTCCGTGAAGGCTTTGGTTCGGTTGCTGATGAAGCTCTCTTGGTTGATTTCTCTCCTTCTCTTAGAGAACTCCCTTCAACTGTTCCAGTTATTTCTCCTGCTTCCGTGGCTATTCCTACTCCTGTCGTTGCTCCCTCTCCCGTGGATTTTTCGGCCCCTCAGACTTCCTCGCCCGTAGCTCCTGCATCTCTACCTGCTTCTGTGCCTTCTGTTACAGAAGTAGGGTCTTCCAACGGAGAGAAGAGGCAGGTGATGATAGAAGTTCCAGCGGAGGGTAGTCTCTTTAAAAAGTCTGGCCAGCCTGATGTGTGGTTGAAACCGTTGATAGGCCCGACAGAGAGAGCTAAGCTAGACAGCCATAGTTCCCTTATATGGGCTAACGAAATCGAGCATACTTCTTTAAAGGTAAAATGCATTTTCTTGTGTTCATTCTTGTACATGTATTTACCATATCTAATTTGGTTTTCTTTTGCAGATCAATCTTATAGGCACGGAGCTTATGAAGAGGGTTTCTAATACGGAGCAGGAAGTGAAAGAATGGCGTGCGGAAGAAGATAACTGGAAGGAGCAATATGAAAGCTTAAGGCTCGACATGGAGGCTGTAAAAGAATAAAAATGTACCTTGGAGCAGCAAGTGAGGGTCATGACGACAGAGTTGGTCGTGGAGAAGGCATCCTCTGATCAGGCAGACAAGGATAAGAATGTCCTAGAGTCCTCATTCGCGGAGCAACTGTATCGTGCCTCTGAAGGGGTCAGAAGTTTGAAGGCCTTACTAGACCAAAAGGAGGAGTATTCAGGCGAATTAGTGCAAACTCTTACTCAAACCCAGGAGGATCTCCGCAACTCTTTAAATAAAGTTCAATTCCTAGAAAGGTCTTTCGCTCTTTTAAGGGCCTCTAATAATGTTGCTGTCACTGAGAGGGATGAACTAAGAGCTGAAGTTATGCTATGGGAGAAAGATTACGAAACTCTTGAAGATAGGGCAGTTGTCGATGTTAGATGGGCGCATATGAACTCTCGCCTCGACACATTGACTGAAATGAGCAGAGAGGGTTTCGACCTTAATGCTGAAATTGCAAGAATAAAGGAGTCCATTGAGAAGGCTCAACAAGATCAAAATATCTCCTCACCTGAAGGTGAGGCTCTTACAGCTCAAATCTTTTCGTCCCAAGCCGCTCCTGCTCCTTCTGCCAGTGAAGTCAACCCCCTCCTGAAGAAGTTTAAGAAGTTGGTTCCTCCCTTCTTTTTTCTTTGTCTCAATTGGTGGTTACCCCCAGTCCCATCGGGGGTAAATTTGGATCTCTCTAAAATTCCCAAATGACAACTTAGGGGTACCTCAATGTATAACAACTCTATACGGCTAAGTATAAGTTAATACTTAGTTTTTACTTAGTTGTTTTAATATATTAATGCAAGTATGACTTTTGTTTCCCTTTGAGTTTCTGTTTCACTCTTTAAGACTTTTTGCACGCTTTTTCGAGGTTTTAGTTTTACCTCTGAGTTTTGCATATAGAATGCTTTAGATTACTCGTACCTTTTCGTAATAGGCACGATGTCATATTAAATGTGTGCCTTTTTGTAGTAGGCATAATTTTTGAAAGAGGGCCTTTTTTTATCGACACTTAATGAAGAAGACGTCTCAACTTCATAAAGGTGTAATAATGCAATAGAGTTATAGGGATTTTTCACATGTTTAAGAATGTTTCTGAGGAAAGTTTTTTTGTTAGAACTTTAACAACATTTTATGTGTGTTTGATTATAGTCTAAAACTCATGTTGCAACTGTTTTCTTTTAGCAGATTTGATATACACTTGTATTTCGTAACTGTTTTTCGTATGTAACAGATTTTTCGAGTTAATACAATAGAGAAACTGTTTTTCGTTCGTAACAGTTTTTATTCAAGTTGGGGTTTTCACCCGTAACTGTTTTTCTTTGATAACAGTTTTCAATAAGCATGAGGGAAATGCTCTTACATCCGTAACTGTTTTATTTGATAACAGTTATATGAGTACAAAGATTTCTTAACTGTTTTTAGTTACAACAGTTTGACCTTTTGAATAAGTACAAAGATGCGCATTTGTTCCTCGTAGCTAACATTTTTCCTTTTATCCTGAACATATTCGAAGGTCTTTTGGATTAGGATTTGTGTTTGAGTATTTGGCTCTTTCGATTTTGCTCGTATCACTTGACTTATTGGGTAGATGGATCTTCAGGCTTTGAGCTTTGACTTTTTGATAGTCTTTTTTGCTTCGTCTTTGCCTTCCATATTGTATAGTCCCCCAAGTGTTTGAAAACGCGGGCTGACTCTTCTGCTGATAAGTACCTCTCGCAAGACGAGGACAAAACATCTTAATATGGCCCACCTCTCCACACTCAAAGAAATCTATCTCAGAGAATGGAACTGGGGACTGAAGGAAACCCCTAGCACCAGGATAACCACTGGAAGAACCAGGCATAGATGAGCTCTGAACCGATGGTGCCCAAGATGAACTTTGAGTTGGCAGGGCACTGAAAGATGGTTGCACCTGATGCGAACTATGAGGATCGTGACCAACTGATCCACCACGATAACCTGAGCGACTTGGATAAGCCTGCCTGAATGGACGGCCTTCGCCGGGCTGAAGCTGCCCCCCTGAAGGAACCCCACCAAAACTCCCAGATCCTCGAGACCTTTTGGCCTCCCTCTCGATCCGCTCCTGGCGGTGAACCGACTCAATCTCTCTGGCAATGTCAACCACCTCCTCAAAAGAAGCGCCAGATACCCTATCCCTGGTCAGAAAAATCCGAAGCTGATAAGTGAGGCCATCAACGAACCTCCTGATCCTCTCCCTATCCGTGGGAACTAGCCAAATAGCATGATAGGCCAATTTGGAGAACCTCATCTCATACTGCATCACTGTCATGTCCTCTTAGCGCAGCTGCTTGAACTCCCTACGCAGCTCCTTCCTACGGGACAACGGTATATACTTTTCCAGGAACAGAATGGAGAACTGACGCCAGGTAAGGGGCGCTGCATCAGCAGGTCTACGCCTCTCATAGGCCTCCCACTAAGTGAGTGCAGCTCCTGCGAACTAGAAGGTAGTAAATGGGACCCCACTAGCCTCCAGTATTCCTGCTGTGCGAAGGATCCTCTGACACTTATCCAAAAAGCCCTGGGCGTCCTCGCCCTGGGCATCCTCGCCCTGGGCGTCCTCGCCCTCAGTACCACTAAAAATCGGAGGCTGAAGTCTACTAAACCTCTCTAACCTACGCTGCTCGTCATCTGCCAAAGCTGGGACCAAAAACTCCTAGACTGGGGAAACCGGCTGGACTGGAACTGTCCCAGGTGTCTGAAAACCCTGAGTAACTTGCTCAGGTGTCCGGGCAGCTGGAGTCTGAGTTCCTCCCCCGTCCTGAGAAGTAGCAACAGTAGTAGACACGGCGACGGCCTGTGCCAGGCTGGTGCACACCGTCAAAATCTAGGATAGGATCTCCTGAAGATCCGTAATCACAATGGGCACTGCTGGTGCCTAAGCCTCTCCCGCTGGGACCTTAATTGCGGGGACCTGATCATGAGCAATGGGAGGGTCCACATGTACTGCCTCGGCTGCTAAGCGGGCTGCACCCCTCCCTCTGCCACGGCCTCGACCTCCAGCTGGTCCTGCTAGTGTCTGATCACCACGATCGGTAGCACGAGTCCTCACCATCTGTGAGAGAATGAAAACAACAGAAGTTTAGTTCCAGAATTCAACAGAGTCGCACGACAGAATTCAATAATGTGGGATTTTTCCTAAGGGTTCTTTAGCCTCTCGAAGATAAGTACAGACGTCTCCGTGCCGATCTGCAAAACTCTACTAATCCTGCTCATGACTGGTGAGACCTATTTAACCTAGCGCTCTGATACCATCTTGTCATGACCCAATTTCAGAGTCGTGATGGCGCCTATCATGGAACCAGGCAAGCCGCCCTTTTTAACTAAGCTAAATTCAGTTTCCAGTAAAAATACAATTTTTAATGAATTTATTGATAATACTAAGAATCTGAAGTTTAAAAACAATATTTGAAAAACTAAATTTAAAACTCCAACCTCGGATCCGGTGTCACTCAGTCATGAGATGCTATATATATAAAAATAAAGAGTGAAGAAATAGACAACATAGTCTCAAAATAGGTGCAACAAGTGGAATAAGGAAGAGAAGACGAGGTCGCGATCGCCAGCTGCTACCTTGACAACTCCAATGAAAACTCTGACAGTTGCTCAATATCCACTACCGGGTCTCGGTGTACCTGGATCTGCACACAAGGTGCAGGGGGTAACGTGAGTACACCAACTCATAAGTAACGAACCCAAACTATGGGATGAGAGGAAGTGACGGACAAGACCTCAGAAATTACAATAAACAATATACAGAAAATAGACATGCTAACAGTTTATCATAAAAATATATGTATTAAACCGGTGTGGATATGCACATAGTGCTCACAACTCTCCTACAGAAGTCCACTCAGTACTATATATGGCTCTCAGGCCAAGGGAAGTTCCATACCAGAATATGCATAAACACCGGTGACCGTAGTCACTCCATACTGAGGAAAAAGGCCAATCCAGCCCCACGGAGAAAGTCCATCTCCGGAATACAACACTCGGACAAGATCCATGCCCAGGGAAAATCCATCCCTCGCATAACATCCACTTCGGACAAGATCCATGTCCAGGGAAGATCCACCCCTCACATCAATGCGCTCACTGGGGGTGTACAGACTCCGGAGGGGCCCTAGTGGACCAAGCTCCATATCAAGCCAATGAAAGCATGATTTAATATCGCTGCGGTGTGCAGTTCAATCTCATAACTGTCTTAATAACAGGCTCTCGGCCTCACTCAGTCATTACTCTTCAGTCTCACTCACATGGAACACAAATACATCTATCAGCCCGAAACAATGATAAGTATGCATATAATTAACGATACTGAGACTGAGATATGAAGTGATATGCTATAACGGGACTGATTATATGAAATCAAATAATCACAAAATGAGACAGTAATATATGACCACTCGGGTCTCAGCATTTTCGGTGTGAAGCCTAACATTTATACTTAACATGATTTCTAACAGGTTCATATCATCAGGGAATAATCACTAAGCGGTGCCATGGGATAAGCCAGGCCACAAATACTCGGTGCACGCTCGCACACCCGTCACTTGGCATGTGCATCACCTCAACAATAGTCATAAATCATTTAGCTCGGGGTTTCGAACCCTCAGAATCAAGTTTGGAAACGTTACTTACCTCAAAATCGGCTAAAATACTATTCCGTAGTGCCTTTGCTTCTAAATCCGGCCTCTGAGTGCTCCAAATCTACCAAGTTCAGATTTTTATCATCAAATTATGCTTAAGGAATGAATCCCAATTGAAAAGTACCAAATCTAGCTTGAAACCCGAAATTAGTCAAAACCCGACCCTCGGGCCCGCATCTCAAAACCCGATAAATTTTATACCAAAATGTTCTTCATCATCCCACGAGTCCGTACATATAAATAACACTAAAATCGGAGTTCGTTTGACCCCTCAAACCAATCCCTAAAGGTCTCATAATCTCAAGCCCTAAACCCACCTTTTTCTACTGATTTTCATGAATTAAATGCTGAGATTGTATTCTACAATCACCCATTAACGAGTTTTAATGATCAAAATACTTACCTCTATGAAGAACACTGATTTCCCTCTTCAAAAATCGCCCCCAAAGCTCTCTGTCCGTACAAATAATGGTGTTAAAAGGTCTAATGGTCGCGGAGGGTTTTAATTTATACTTTCTGCCCAGGGGTTCCGCACCTGCGACCCATGTCTCGCACCTGCGACTTCTCATTAGGCGGCCTAACTCCGCACCTGCGACCCACATTCCGCACCTGCGACTTCGCAGGTGCGGCCCACTATCCGTATCTGCGACCACTTCCCTGGCTGGCCAAATCTCGCATCTGCGGAGCCTCCTTCTGCTCCTGCGGGCCTGCACCTGCGATGACCCATCCACTGGTGCGGTTGCACCAGCACCAACAACTTCAGCAGCAACACAAGCACTCCAAACTCCCCGTTAACCACTCAAAACTATCCCGAGCCCCTCAGGACCCCAACCAAACATACCAACACTTCATATATGATCATTCAAACTTAGCTGCACTCCCGAAACACTAAAAATAACATCAAAACACCAAAATCACATCAAATTCAAGCCTAAGAACTTTGAAATTTCTAAAATCCTCCAACGATGTCGAAACTATCCAAAACAACTCTAATTGACCTGAAATTTTGCAGACATATCAAAAATGACATTACGAACCTGTTACAACTTTCGTAATTCCATTCTGACCCTGATAGCCTATTTTCCATTGCCGACCGAAAATCACCAAAAACTAACTTTCGCCAATTCAAGCCTAATTCTACACCGGTCCTTACCAAAATATTTTGAACACACTCCTAAGTCCCAAATCACCTAACAAAGATATTCGAGCCATAAAATCCACATTCCGAGGTTGTTTACCAATAAGTCAACTCTCATTTGACTTTTCCAACTTCAAGGCTATTTTAAAAGACTAAGCGACTAAACTCTCACTACAACCATTCCGATTTCAAGCCTACCAACTCTAACACATCGATAACAGTATAACAACCCATGACAAGCCAATAACAGTAATAATAATGCAATTTCTACGGGAAGACCGACGAGGTCGTTACACTAAGCTTGACCATTAGCCACGGGGTGGTATGGCGTTGAAGTGATCCGTTTGATTTGCCAGCTTTCAAAGAATTCTGTGATTTGCGAGCCTATGAATTATGGGCCATTATCACACACGATCTCCTTTGGTACCTCAAAGCGGCATATTATGTTTCGCCATAAGAAACTTTTAACTTCCTTTTCTCGCACCTATTTGAACGCTTCTGCCTCTATCCATTTTGTAAAATAGTTAGTTAGCACGAGCAAAAACCGTACATGTCCTTTAGATGTGGGAAGAGGTCCTACTATGTCCATACCCCACTTCATGAAGGTCCATGGGAATATTATTGGATGCCATAATTCCGTTGGTCGATGCATGTTATTGGCAAACCTTTGGCACCTGTCGCATTTGGATACGAAGTTCTCAGCCTCTTCTTCCATCTTAGGCCAATAGTATCCAACTCGGATTAGGGTTTTCACTAAGGATCTCTCCCTAAGTGATTTCCACGGTGTCCTTCATGGACTTCTTTCATCACAAACTCCGTTTGGTTAGGTCCGAGGCATTTTGCTAGGGGCCCTCCGAACATCTTGCGATATAATGAGTTGCGAATGAGGCAGTACCGTGCAGCTTTGCGGCGAAGTGCTTGAGCTGTTTCTTGTCTTCAGGTACGGTGCCATTCTGCAAAAAAATTAGGATTTCGTTTCTCCAATCCCAGGTTAAATTGTTTAAAGTTACCTCATTTCTACCCTGGTCGATTGCTGAATGGAATAGATGAGCAACAATTGCATTGTCTGTGTTTGTTACTTCCGGGACTGCTGCGAGGTTAGCTAATGCATCTGCTTCTGCATTTTCCTCTCTGGGTATTTGTACTACCTTCTGTGTTTTGAATTGTCTCACGAGCTCTCGCGCCTTTTCCAGATATTGTTGCATCCGAGTTTCTCGAGTGATGTAAGTCCCCTGCATCTGATTTACTACCAGTTGGGAGTCGCTTTTGATTATGATTTGCTCGATTGAAAGCTCTCGTGCAAGTTCTAATCCTGCAATAACAGCTTCATACTCTGCTTCATTGTTAGTTATAGGATAACATTTGATGGCATGTCGTGTCTTTTCACCCGCGGGTGATATTAAAACTATGCCTAAGCCGACACTTTTTATATTGGAAGATCCATCGGTAAATATGGTCCATAGACCCGGATTAGCACCGTTGAAGAGTTGTAACTCTTTTTCCACTTCAGGGACAATGTTATTACTAAAGTCATCGACAAAATCAGCTAAGATCTGAGACTTGATTGCAGTCCTAGGCTGATATATTATTTCATGCTCACTTAATTCTATGGCCCACTTGGCTAATCTTCCTGGTAGTTCTTGTTTATGCAGTATGTTTCTTAATGGATACGAGGTCACAACTGTGATTGGATGACATTGAAAGTATGACCTTAATTTTCTAGATGCCATGATTAGAGCTAAGGCTAACTTTTCTAGATGTGGATATCTAGTTTCAGCATCTAGTAATGTCTTGCTTACATAATAAATAGGATATTGTTTACCTTTATTCTCCCTTACCAATACTGCACTTACATCAATTTCCGAGACGACAAGGTAGACGTATAGCCTCTCCCCATCCTTTGGCTTTGACAGTAATGGAGGTTTTGAAAGATAAGCTTTTAGGTCTTTGAGAGCCTGTTGACATTCTTCAGTCCATTCGAACCGATTTTTCTTTTTGAGAACTGCAAAGAATTTAAAACTTTTCTCGGAAGATTTGGAAATAATCTTCCTAAGGTTGCAATTCTTCCCGTTAGTCTTTGAACTTCTTTTTTGTTTATAAGTACATTAGGTATTTCTTCTATAGATTTAATTTGATCAGTATTTACCTCTATTCCCCTGTTTGATACAAGGAAACCCAAGAATTTACCTGATGCTACGCCAAAAGCGCATTTTTCTCGATTCAGCTTCATATTATACCTCTCGTATCGAACCAATATTCAAGAGTTTTTGTACCTATTCGTCAATCACTTGGTTCTTGAATGGTCCTTGCTTTCTTTTCTTCTCTTCGATCGGGGCTCAGCCTCGTGCCTATATACACTTTCTGTTCAGGTTTTTGTTCAAACAATGGAACAACTTCGAGCTCTTCCGTAGTTATTTTGATGTGCTCTTCTTCCTACGGTTCATGAATGACGTCTGGTCTGGAATCTACATCCGTGTGGTCCAATGCATCTTCCGTGGTGACTTGATTCACCTTCTCGTGAGTATCTTCTTTCATACCTGTTTCAGCAATAATACCTTCCGTACCTATTTGGGTAGTAATTTCTTCCATGCCTATTTGGACGGTGTTACCTGCTTGGGAGATTTCCTTATCTTTTGATTCTTCCACCTCTACTTTTTTGTTGTAGTGTACCACATAATTTATATTTCTCGTGGTTTGTTGATCCCCTCTAATTTGCTGAATCCCCCATTCAGAGGGGAATTTAATCACCTGATGCAAGGTGGAGGGTATTGCTTTCATGTCGTGGATCCATGGCCTTCCCATGATTACGTTATAAGCCATGTCAGTATCGATGACTTGGAACCTGGTATTTCTTATTACTCCCTCAGTATAAGTGCCAAGTTCAATTTCCCATTTGGTTATAACCGTAGAATTATCAAACCCTGATATGGATCGTGCCTTCGGGATTACTTGAGTCCCCAATAGCATTTCTTTCACGACTCTTAGCAAAATAATATTGACTGAACTACCTGGATCAATCAACACTCTTTTTACGTTAATGTCATGAATAAGTAAGGATATTACCAGAGCATCGTTGTGAGGAAGCATTAATCCGTCGATATCTACATCATCGAAGGTTATATCGTCTGCTTCCAGATTTTCACGAACCCGCTTTCCGTGTGTAATTGTGAACTTCGTGATCATTTTGCAGACCACTCCGTTTACTTCTTCACCTCCGTGTATCACGTTGACGGTTTGTTTTGGAGATGGAGGTTTTGGGGGCTCATGCATGTTCTTCATGTATGCATGTTTACCTTTTTCACTAAACAATTCTGTTAAATAGACCTATTTCAATAATTGTTCTACTTCACCTTGCAAAAATATGCAATCTGCAGTTCTGTGTCCATGATCATTATGAAATTCACACCAGAGATCTGGGTTCCTCTTATTCGGGTTCGACCTCATCTCTTTGGGCCATTGAACCTTATCACCCATATTTCTTAATACTAAAATTAGTTCGGAGGTACTTACATTGAAGGTGTGATCCCCAATTCGTGCATTACCTCTAGGTCGTTCATCTCGATCCCTTCTGGATCTAGATGAGGACGATCCTGCATCTCTGCTTGGTGGTCCATAATCTGACCTGGTGTATTCGAACCTGGGACGAGTTTCACGTCCCGATGGTCCCAAGTAAGGATCGTACCTGTTTTTACCTGATCTCCTGTTTGATTCGTAACATCTGGATTTGGTATGATCTTCGTCTTTCGAACGAGCTATGGTATATTCTTCTATTCGAAGTTTAGTACTGTACCTGTTATAAACATTGTTCCACGTTGTAGCTGGGAATTCTCTCAAGCTTTCCTTGAGTCTCCTCGTGGCTTCTGAGCTTTTGTCATTTAGATTAATTGCAATTCCATGGCTGCCCAATTATCAGGCACCGTTGGTAGTTGCATTCTTTCTCGTTAAAATCTGTCTACAAATTCACGAAATAGTTCCATGTCTCCTTGTTTTATTATAAATATGCCCTCCATCGTTTTCTCGAATTTTTTCGCACCGGAGTGTGCCTTTATGAAATAATCTGCAAGCTCAGCAAAAGAATCAATAGAGTTTTCAGGGAGAAGATAATACTAGGTTAGCGCCCCCTTGGTAAGTGTTTCTCCAAACTTTTTAACTAGGACCGACTCAATTTCTTGTTTTGTTAAGTCGTTCCTCTTCACTCCAGTGGTAAAATCAGTCAAATGGTCGCGTGGGTCGGTTGTCCCGTCATACTTAGGAACGTCCGGCATTTTAAACTTCTTTGGAATAGGTACGGGTGCTGCGCTTGGTTTACAAGGTTGTTGAGAATATCTATTAACGTCAATGCCTTTGATAACAGGTGGTACTCCAGGAATTTGTTCGATTCGATCATTTTGTTCCTTCACTTGTTTCTGCAAAGTTAGTAATAAAGTCTGTAATTCAGAGTTATTAGGAGTGTCATCCCTTGCTGAGTTTACCAACCTAGATTGAAGATTTTCCATGGTGATAGTGTTATTGGGAGGTGGTGTCAGTGATGCAGGCGATGCCACTGGTAATCCCCTTGCAAATTCTTGCAAAGCTTGGCGCACATACTTTGCAATCATTTCCTTTATCCGATCTTGTTCTACCGTTTGATCATTATTA
The DNA here is from genome assembly GCA_005239505.1 of Nicotiana paniculata. Classification (NCBI taxonomy): domain Eukaryota; kingdom Viridiplantae; phylum Streptophyta; class Magnoliopsida; order Solanales; family Solanaceae; genus Nicotiana; species Nicotiana paniculata. Next base: position 59,526 of record ML332368.1, on the reverse strand, counting down.
TCGTTGTTATTATTGGATCTTTTCGGGAATTGTTCCCTTGAACCACGTGGGATTCCTGAAGGTGACGAAACTGGGGTTCCATTCCTTTGCTGGTTGTTGTCGTTGGAGTTCGACATAGTTCAGAGGATATCGCTTGAAAAGCAAACAAAGATTATCAGAATTTTTCAGTAACGGAACCAATTTGTTTAATCAAAGAATTACATCATTTGACCAAAGCTATTTTTGGGATGAACAGGGGTTTCAGATAACCAAGGCAGGACTGATTATTGTAAGTAATTTAAAAAATCAATGAGATGCATGGAAAGTAAAGTGTATTGCAATAGTAGTTCGGATATCCTTTTACATGTTATATTTTACTCCCTTATATAGGGAATTTCCTAATATAACGTTTGCCCTTTTCAGCGATTGAGCATTAATGACTAATTATGACATTAATGTGACGTTACAATGAGCAACTGTAACTGTTGCGTGAATGTTGTGTAACGTGTGGATCACTAATTTGAAGATCTCTGAATCTATCCTTTATTCCGCCCAGATACATTTTGACCGTGTCTTTTCATCTTCTCAATCAGGTTGAGACTTACGTAGCTAATCAACCCGTGGGTGTGATTTGTCGTGCCTCTTTGCCTCATACCTCTTCATAGAATCCCGTCCAGCTGTCGTGTCTTCATTGCTCCACGTAGACTGTTGAGTCATCAAGATTAATTACACTTGTGAGGCTCTTTTTTCCCAATACACAACTATGCCCTGCATTTGTATAACCAACAAAACTTTGACAATATTTGTTAGAATAAACAAATCTATATCAAGGATTCCTTTCGCAATATAACACTAATCGTATTTCAATATCTCCACATATGAGTAAAACTATATCTTGCAAGTATATTGTTATACTCATGGCTCTAGTAAGATACATTAGTAACCAATTGTACTAGACACAAAAATATATCATGTACGCTATGATTGCTCTAATCTACATAAACTTTATTTAATAAATTTCTTGGAAAGCTTAAAATGTTTCAGAACAATTTAAATCCTTCAAGGATTTTTATTCTACGCATATCAAATGTATTGTCCTACAAAAACCTGAAATGAATGCACCCACCGCAGGATAATATATTTTTATATAATCAATGCCAGGATATTTACAAATCTTCTCGTGCCACAATTCGTCTTTATGTCTCGACTTATTTTTCATTTAGCTTTTCGCACCAGAACACATTTATACCTCCATTGCCTTTATACTTTCATGTGTTGGCCTATCCGTCCAACTTACATTTTTCAGGTTAAGTCAATTTTCATTGCGTATTTTTCATTTGGTCAATCATTTATCTATTCAAATTTCTTGACAGATTTGAGCTCAAGATCCTCGTCAATATTAATAATATTGAGTGCTATATTATATTAACAACATCGTCGACTATCATTTTACTTCGGCTCCAACATCAATCAATAAAGACATAACTTATCGATATCTCATTATTTTCAGGTACCTGAGCCTCTCCCATGAGGTATTATAAAATATTATGTCGTGGTGCTCTTCTAGAGCAATTGCCTCCTTATTATGACCATCTTGATCGTTTGCTCTTATCTTTTTCAAAGAGTTTTATCTTTGGAACCGATTGGTCTATTATGCTTCATGCGTGCCATAGACTCTGTCCGTCACAAACTTTATTCTATTTAAAACATTAGTAGCTGAAATATGATACTTAGATTTGGGTCAATGTGCCTGGCAATATTTTACAAATAAATTATCACTGGAGTTTCAAGTTCATATCTTGTTATACGAGGATCTAGGTGTACTCATAATAATCCATTTCATGTATTACTTTTTCATCTGTCCATTTTCTCCCCCTAATATTGAGATCACCAACACATAATTCCAACCTTCTTTGAGACACATCTTTGTGCATTGTGGTGAAAAAATTAAATCATATAGCAAATTTATTTTTGGGAGTTTTGTTCTCATAACCAATAGTTTAGCTATAACTGGAGGCATACAACTAATGCTAAACCATCTTGTATTTAAACAACCTTATCAAGATAAATCATCATAATTTACATTCTAGAATTGTGCTCTAGAGCAAGCAACCTTGCAAAAGTCAAACTGCAAGTTGATAACAAACGCATATGTGACCATATAATAGATGCATTTATTAAAATCATATAATAGTAAATAGTCCACATGGGAGGTAACTGGGCCTATATATATCACCTTTTATTCGTTTCAGAAATCAAGGGATTCAATCCCAACCTTAACTGGTATATCATGAGAATAAGCAGTACAAGAGAATTCTGGAAGAATATTCTATTTGTTCAATATATGCCAATGTGAATTTCAATTAATTTTTCGCATCATAATTGAATCGGGATGACTAACAGGACATGCCAACTAATATTTATTTCTGTAAACCTCTAGTTTACTTGTGGCATGTCATTCCATCATCATGCTTATACTTGTGTAGTACAAATAGAAGACAAGTCGGGCAACCTTTCATATTTACCCTTTATGATTATAGTAATGTAAAGATATTCAATCTTCCTTTCATTTATAGCATCGATATGGCTAATATCTTTTGAAACTCAAAAAGTTTCTTTTGAGACTTACTACAATATCAATGTCATGAACAATGTTATTCATCCGGGTAGTAACAAATTAGTTCTTCCGGAGCTCTTAACTGATTTTGTACTACAAGATATTTTGTCACGCCATTCATATGGTGAATCATATCATAATAATTTTCATGGTCAAAATCATCATAAGCAAAATAATTTCTTGCTTTAATTTTGCCTTTAACTTTTTACAAGGCATGGCAAAATAATTTTTGGCGTACCATATGTACGCAACCAATGACATATTCATGTAACCACATTGTGATATTCATTATATTTATTTCTCTGAAACCTCCTTTAGAGGAGAGTTGTGGTATTTATGCAACCATAAATAAGCACATTCTTATGCATAATCTTTGTCATATATATATTTTCAAATGCCTTTTCAGGAATGAGTCTGCATTTACAATGCTTAACATAAGTCACATTTTTAAGGAATGAATTATAATCATGTGAGCATGTCTCATATTAACAGACATATTGATACATATTTCCTTCACCTTTGAAGGATTATTTTGAGAAAACTTATTGTTCTCATTTTTACAATTACCATAATGATGACTTTTATTTTTTTGATCTTTGGTACGCCCACGTTCCTTGGTCAACCACTTGTCTTCATTTAGACTTATTATGCACTGCTATCACATTCAATTCAACAATGGAGCAAATCAAGTGGGACAACTTCATATTTTTTTTGTGAAAAATACATTTTTTTCTTTAGTTATGATTATATCATCAACATGGGGTATTTGGACTCAAACCAAATATTTTACCCATATAAAGGTGTGTAAGGCTATAATGTGTTGGGACTCGAACCAAACTCTTATCGTCATGGTGCACTAGGACTCAAACCCGATGTCGTACCCTCATACAATGGCATAATAAGCTAAAGTGGACTCACCCTTGAGCCTTTCATGATATACTATTTTCTAATAATCAATTATTTTTGCTCGAACTTTAGTAAAAGTTCGCATGGATCTTTTCCACGAACAACCTCATGATCAAATGTAAAGGCAATAGAACTATCTTAGTCATACAAAATTTATTTTGACCACAACATAAATTTAAATTCTTATTATTTTTTGAGATTATAGAAACCTTTCGATAGTTAACAATTTCATAATCTTGGCTTGCAAACTATCAGAGCAGTACATATGGGAGATGATGTCAAGGCATCGGAATATGCTCTTGTTTGTCACTCGAAAGCAAAGGTACCATATATGTATACATCTGCACAAATGAAACTAAATTGTTAAGTAACACATATTAAACCAAGTCTTAAATATTAACGTAAGTTAAATTCAGAATTTATGGCAATTGAAAATTGATATTCCCTGTATAATAGAAACTAACATAACATTGATATGGCATACGAAATGCCTAGATTTCCATAGGCTCAACCAAATTGATTCAAGGTTGTCGGCCATTCATAATTCCATTATTAAATAAGTTATCTTCCCACTTTGTTAGAGCTTCGTGTTGATAACGTGTAGAAAAATTAAGTTCAAAGTAACAATGTGAAACAATAAGATAAGTAATAGAATAAGAGAAGAAGAAAGAACTTTATTATTTCATCAAGTGTTTTTCAAGTGTATACAATGTGATGCCCAAACTCTCTACTTATAGGATGATATTTAGGTAATAAAATGTGATGTCATGAACATAATATTAACTATTGAGATCATAGGGGAATGACATGGAGAAGGTTATGAAGGTGTGAGAGTTACAACCATAATAGTAAGAAGTAGTGAAAAGTTCATGGAAAAGAGTAGGAAGAGTAACTTCTTTAGGAATTATAAACATCCTGTGCATAATATAATATTTTATAATATTTACTCTAAATTCAATTACTATTTATATTAACTTGAAGTCGTGGCAGGGGCTCTGATTGGTTGGTTTATTATGTGCCAAAGTATTGGTGGAGATGGTTGTTATATACTCTATGATGTTCTTTAATTTTTAGTTTTCACTATTAGTGTAGATGTTTTATGCAAATTTTGAAGATCTTTTAGCTCCTACTTTGGATACATCTAAAGGAAAATTGGATTATTGTCAGTATTTTGTTGTAAATCTTCCACAATCTGTTGGCTATAAAAGTTAAGCCAAACAATAGAAGTTACTTGTTTCTCATTTTTTGAGGTATGAAGGAAAAGGAAATGCATACAGGTTAAAGGGGGAGTTAAAGTTATTATACCTTTAAAGTGTGTGAAAATTCATGCACATAGTTGAGTGATGAATTAAAATGAAAATATACATTAATTAACAATAAATAACAGCAAATGAAAATGTAATGGCAGGCCTATATTATACATTTCGTTTTGTTGCAAACACAGGATATAAGTAACTTCTTTCCATTTGAAATTTAGCGTTGGTAGTTACTGAATTAGTTTATTTTGGTAATAAGATTCTCGAAAGAGATTATTCGGAAAGCAAAGTTTTTGTAACAAGGAATAGTCGTTTAGACAAACTAATACTCACTCCATTCACTTTCCGAACCTAAATGTGATATTTTTGGACTCAAAAGATCGAAATAAGTGAGAAAAAAATTTAGTGTCCAACTATATAGCGCCCTTTAAAAGGGCTCTATATATGTAACGCCTTTCATAAAGGCACTATGTCTGACTTTGACAAGACTGACATGTATAGCGCCTTTATAAAAGGCGCTATACATATTTTGTGGGCCCACCAATAACTCTTATGCGCTTAACTGATATAACAATAATTTAAATGTGTATAGCGGCCCTTTTAAAGGGCGCTATACCTCAAAAAATTCGACCCCCCGAACTGGGCATTGCCTAATTTAAAGGCGTTAAGGATTTTGCAAAAATCCATTCAGAAATATTCTCAACTCCTGTTAAATTTTTCCTCTTGTTAAATTCTCAAGCATTTTGTCATAATGTCTGAAAAGCGAAAAGTAAGGGTTTCATTAAATTGGAGGGGGGGAGGATGAGGTTGTAGTGGCGAATAACTCAGTGAACTATAGTTTATCTCCACAGTGTCATGTTAAGTTGCCACTTACAATGGAGTACGATAGACTGGTATCCTTGCTGGGTAAAAAAATGAAAGTGAGCAAACTTTTGGTGAACCTTAAAGTAACCGAAAGTCTCTTTAGCACGCGTAGCACAGCGCGGTTAAATACTACATTATGTGTGTTGTCTTGTCGACCTGAAAAGCTTCCCGTCTGCAAAAAGTTGTATTGTATCCGAAAGAATCTTTAACACGCGAAGCATAGCGCGGTTAATTACTACGTTATATGTGTTTCCTTGCCTATAAATAACTAGCGCATTTTAATTATTATCTGCACTTAACCAAAACAAATAGCAAAACTTTCCATAAAAGCAGGATTTTTTTTTTCGCATTAACAAATGTCTGGACGCATGTATGTACCAATGTGCTATTATGACAAACGATGTATGTTGAAGGATTGTTGGGAGGATGCTCATGTTGGGCTCAGATACTGAATGTTTATAAACATGTTTGGAGGCAATGACAGAAATTATTGCAATTTTGAGGTATGGCTTGAAGAACCCTGTAAGAAGGAATGCTACAAACAATCTTTGCAGTATTATCATGATATGAACCGTCAATATGAACGTCATGAGTCTGAAAGGAAACGAGTAATTGCGACATTTAAGGAGAAACTAAAAGAGGTGTAAGAAGAAGAAAATAGGTTGTTGGAGAAATTTAAGTGGTTGTAGTAGAGAATAATGGGCGATTGTGACTAAACAAACACATGTATATATTGAGTGTAGTATTTTATCTTTATACTTTCCATGTCATGTGTTTTCATCAGCTGTACTGAATTTAAATTATGTTAAGTTGCTGTGTTTGTGTTTGTGTTGTAGTATTAAAACAATGAAGAACTGGGAAAATAAAAATATAATGCGCATATAATGTAAATAATAAAAACTGCTGCTATTATTTACATAAAATAATATTTACATAAAATACAAAAATAATCAATGTGTCCCACATCATGTGTGCTTCAATGTAGTCGCTTGCCTGAGGCGCATCCCATCACGCCCGGCTACGCTATCAGGATCATACCCATCATGTCGCCTCTTTATCGCAGGATGCGCTCCAGCATGATCGTCAGTAGTGCTGGCAGGATCGGTAGAAGGGGTCGTCGGTCCAGTAGTAACCTACAGAAGAATAAGTCAGCTCAGTATATGAAAATATATATTAGAAATGTACGTGTTAAGTCACAAAAATTTAAATTGTATTACCATGGTCTCGTCGGGCTCCTGATATAATCATCCGTCGCAACCAGGTCAGCATCGCACAAAGTGGCCTCTGTGACGGGTGAGGATGAAGCCTTAATAAGAAAATTATAAAGTTATTTATGGCTAATCAATGAGATAAAAATAAATTTAAATTTAATAGTAAACATACTTGCGCCTGTAAAAGATCCCTAGAACCCCTCCATGATGAGCCACAACTCAGCCAGCCTTCACTATTCGCATATCGGGTCGGCCGATCCTCAGCAGCGGTTGATGGTCCTGGAAAGTACTAATCCCATTCCTCTCCGTTAATGCTCGTGCCCGTGATCAACAATGGATCTGACATGGTCACCCGCGAAATCCCTGGAGTGAGCTGCAGCTGAAGGTTGTATTACGGCATGCTACTGTGATGCTCGTCTGGCTCATGGATTTCACCCGGCAGAACAGCTCCAACATCCTCAACAGGTGCCTCAACGACCCCTTGCTGGGGACCACCACCTCGTCTCCCCCACGACCCCGTGGGACAGCCCTGCCTCGTGGGACAACCCCACCTCGTGGGACACCCCTACCCCGTGGGACACCCCTACCTCGATGGTACTGCTCTGGCGCCACATAAGCAGGGTCGTGTCCTAAGCCTTGATCCTCTCGGGCTCGCCGCAGTGTCCGGGCAGCCAGCTCTGTAACCTTCTGGACATACTCGTGGAAAATGGCCACTCCCTCACCGGCATGCTACTGCATCTGCAAAACGTGTAAAATATAAATTACGGAACTCTACGTTACAATTATAAGTAAGAATACGAAATAACATACCAGTGCCTCGTGTCGCCCGACGTATGGAATGTACCGACCGCCAACTCGATGAATGGGATTCCCGACGAAAAGCTGGGTAACGCCACGGTACCAGCACATATAATCATGCTCAGTATCCATCCGGCGAGGTTGGGAGGGAGGGGGGGGGGGAAAGGGCGGAATCAGGTCAAGTCTCCGGTCCCAAGTATCGATCTGCGCTTCTAGCCATGCCACATATTTGTCGTCCACCCTGGAACGATCATCTCGCTGAAAATGTGTGGTCTGCCAGGTGGGCGGTGTCGGTACAAGCTGCGGACGACCAAACTGGCGAAGTACCCGTTCGGTGGCATGATGCTTCACAATATCAAGGCACATCAACGGTACAGAAGAGCGCCAAATAAGTTGGTTGGCCGAGCAATAATCGGGCAAGCCAGCTATCAGCGCGTCGTTGTATGGCGTCCAAATTAACTACTAAGAAACAACAGAAAACATGAGTATACACAACACATGTGAAGCTACGCCAAGTAAACTTAGGTATAAATTTACATGTGCTCCCTCCAGCAAATCCAACAAATCCCTGCACAAGTAAAGATTATGTCGAGCCTCGTACTCTCGTCCATATCCTCGCCAGAGAACCTACCTCCTAGCTAGAGGGAGAAATGAAGGTGGTACATTTGGAGGTAATGGTGGTATAGGTGGTTGCAACTGCAGGAACCGCTTCCAGGCCCAAACCTAACATACAATATTGACGTAAAATTTAAGATATATTTTTACTTGGTATGTTATAATGAATAGAGTATTCGAATATGCTGTCATCTGTAGCAGCAACAAAAATCCAGCAACGTCACGCTGGGTGCCCATGCTCACCCGGCACATCTGCTTGTACAAGTAGGCGAGAACAGCAGCACCCCAGCTGTACTGGGTTAAATCATCCAGCCACTCAAGATGATGTAGAAATCTCAAGCTGACTAGGTTCTCTGAAGTGTTCGGGAACAATACCCCTCCAAATATAAGGAGTAGCAACAATCTGGTGTACAGGTGTATATGCAGATTCAGTGTATCGCCAGTGATGTCAGGGTGCAATATCTCCAAATGGTCTCGAATAGTCGTCAACTGCAGACGACTAGCCCCAGCCAGTGCATTCTCATCCTGTGGCCGGAAACCAATGAGCTGCTGCAGCATGTCCAGGTACTGCCCACCTGTGATCTCTCTCATGGCTTGCGACAGAGCAACGGGGTGTCCATCAACGGGCAACCCATATAAAACCTCCACGTCATGCAGTGTGATGGTAGCCTCGCCAATGGGCAAGTGGAATGTGTGCGTCTCTGGTCTCCACCTCTCTATCAGGGTCGTGACCAAAGACCAATCGAGCTGCAACCGCCCGATCTTCAAAATTTTTTAGAAGCCCGTATCGTGCAGGCGCCTGACTACACGGGGATGGAGAACTTTTCCCTTCAGAAAGTCTCACATGTCGTCCACTCTCCTGACGCGGAGAGTCCGGACCAGTAACTCTCCCTCCCATATGTGGGCGGACCTATGATTGCCCTGTAACAACGTTAGATTATCGCTGGAAGGTCCAGGATGCATAGGCGTGCTCCATATCGTCTACTGTAAATTAAACAACAGTAATTACATGTTAGTTTTATAATTTTATATGTTTGTTTGTAAATTAAATATTTAATTTTCATAATTATACAACATTTAATTATTAAGTATCACATATGGGTTCGAGGCTCGATATTTGAGTCCCAGAAGCACCAAAATATCTTGAATCCTTGTATGTGTTAGTTTTATTATTTTACATGTTAGTTTTACAATTTTATATGTTTGTTTGTAAATTAAATAATTAGTTTTCATAATTATACAATATTTAATTATTAAGTATTCACATATGGGTTCCAGGCTCGATATTTGAGGTCCAATAGCACTAAGATATCCTGAATTTTTGTATGTGTTAGTTTTATAATTTTATATGTTTGTTTGTAAATTAAATAATTAATTTTTATAATTATATAATATTTAATTATTAAATATTTACATATGGGTTTCAAGCTCGATATTTGAGGCCCAGTAGCACCAAGCTATCCTGAATTCTTGTATGTGTTAGTTTTATTAATTTACATGTTAGTTTTATAATTTTATATGTTTGTTTGTAAATTAAATAATTAATTTCTATAATTATACAAGATTTGATCTATTAGTTATTTTGATGTATATTTGAGTATAAGAGATACTTAAACTACAGGGGTACTATGCTAAAATGCACTATATTTTACTACGCTAAAAGGGCACTATATTACTAGTCTTTAAGAAAATAAATAATCTAAATTAGATAAAAACAACAAATACATTTAATCACAAAACATTCATGAAAATACATATAAAACAGTAAAAATAATTTATTAACATTTTTTTAATAAATAATAATAATATCTCAATTCTTACACATTTTTTAGTACACTAATATCTTAGTCTGGAGAAAAGTTATATACCAGTTTAATCGGAAAAAAAATACAAAACAATATAGAACACATTTAAAACAACTAATATGCATTTTTTATACGAGTTTCGACAAAAACTAAACTGGAATACCTCGATTTATATTTTTTGAAAAGTTGAAGAATTGAAGACTTAACGAGCAACCCACAACAAGAGAAGACCTTAGCTAGGATGTGAGACCAACACCCTTTACTTTTTGTGGGACGGGTGGGGTCCACTCGAGTTTTTTGGGATCGTTAATGGGGGGAGGGGGGACCACTGTTTTTTTGAATAAAAATGGGGAGGGGGGTTCTGTTCTGAACATGGGGAAGGGAAGGGGGCGACTTTATGAAGATGTATAGCGTCGTTTATTGAGGCGTTATACATATAGCGCATTAATAAACGAAGCTATACCTGGATGTCTTATCAGCTTTATATATAGCGCCCTTTAAAAAGGCGCTATATATAGTTTGGTCACTATCCTTAAAAATAATGGATGAAATGCATATTTTATTATAGTATTCATAATAATGATAGTATTTTGAGAAGTGTAGAGAAATAATTTGTGAAATGAGTAATTAATGATAAGGGTAAAACATGAAAAGATGTGATCTTGTCTCATTTTGCTAAGTGAACAAGTAAAAGAGAAAATATATTTTTAGTATAGTGGATAATTAAAAGTGAAAGGAGGGAGTAAAAAACATATTTTTACTTTTAGAAACATATGTACTCCTAGTTTTCTTGAAAGTAAATGAAGTTTTCTTATTTCTCACATATTTTGTGTTCTCTTTCAAAATTGATATTTCGATTCAACTTAAATAAGATTTATTTATATTAGAACGAAAAATTTGCAATAAGTTTCTGAAACCAAATGGGCCCTTTTTTTTTTTGTCTTTGTTGTTCTTCTGAGAAAGGAAAAGAAGATTCTTTGTGTGTGTTTGTTGACACAAATTTACTCTTCAACTCCAAATTAATGGCTCACATACAGCCTGTTTGAAGGTGACTGCAGTTTAGTGAAGATTATTATCTAAATTTAAGCTCTTTCAGGTGGAGTTAAAACTCGATATAATTGAATTTTTGAAATTTAAATTCTTGAAAACAAGTAGTAATAAGTTAAATACGAAAAGGCAAACTAAAGTTGTCCCACTTGTATTAATTATATCAATATACTAATGGGAAAAGGTGTTAAGCCCATCTGATGATCTGATCTATAAAATCATTTCTTTATTTTACTATAGAGAATTAGTATGATATTGCTACTATGTCCTAGAAGCTTGTATTTATTTTTAAAGAATATATATATATATATTTCCTTATTCCTAAATACAGAATTTCCTTATTCTTTTTTTCAGGATTTCTTAAACTTGATCTGAAAATTTTAATTCTAATAAGTTATTGTTCTTAATTTGGGATGCCTCTATATTTAATTATATCTTCTTCTTTTTTTAATATTCTTGGAGAATTAAAACAAGAACTATAGTTGCAAATGTTTACCTAAGTCGTACAGCAACTGCATGTGGAGAAATAAAAAATAACACTATGGCATGTTAGGTTTCTGCATAGATTAGGTTGACTTTAGGTCTCTTGAGATCATTTGAAGATATCTTTATATATTATGCGTGATATATCTCGTGGGGTCTTTGTTTGTGTCATCTACTCATCTCTAATTAGAATAATTAGTTGTTTATGAAGTACTTGCAATTGAAATTCGAGTATATTGTCATTACTGTTAGACTTGGTCAAGGAGCTTAACAACCAAGTCACACAAAATTAGAATTTCCTTATTCTCTAGTTTGATATATATATATATATATTCTTTTTCTCCGATGGTGTGGTGTTCTGGTCAGCTTGGGCGGATCTCATCTAATTACACAAGGTACTTACTATATCCCATCAATACAAATACTCGAATAACTTTGTTCACGAAAGCTTGAACATACCTAGCATTTTTGCCTCGGCTGATAAGATCTTACGGTTCTTAACTCACGTCATTGACCACTAGGCGGCATCCTAATTGAGCTTCATCCCTAATATTTTTGTTCTTGATTTGGGATTACAAATATTTTATTATATGTTAGTGGAGGATTATAAAAAGATTAGTAAACAAGAATTATAGCTGGAAATGTTTACCCTAGTCAAAAGGTTACTGCATGGAGACAGGAATAATAGTCTGACATGTTAGGTTTCTTGCATACCAAGGTTGACTTGGGGTGTAGATCTCATGAGATCCTTTGGCATCTTTAACTATAATAATTTAATTTTTTATGAATTTCTCGCAATTAAAAGTTTGAGTATATTGTCTTTACCGTTGGACTTGGTCACGGAGCTGACCTCCAAGACTTATAAGAAAATAATGAGAATAAATATAAATGGAAGTGACATAGGCATGAAGTACTGTTGACATCTTCAAGCTAAGGTACTAATTCTAGAAACTGCCCAAGAATTTTTGGTGGTTGAACTCCAAAGAAATTCACCCTAAAACTTGTCATAAGCAAATTTACTATCGAAATGAGAGGAGAAACTAAATGATCGTATAAGGCGAGACAAAAAAGTTATGGTTTGAAGATATGTTATGTTTGAATTAGTTATATTGATATTATTTTTTATTGACTATTGAAATTGTTGAGTTGTCCCACGTCTGTGAGATTTGAGGTCCTTGATCTCCTTGTATAATTTTAGGCAATTCTCACCTCATAAGCTAGTTTTTGGGGTTGAGTTAGGTTCAAAGTCCATTTTTCAGGGATTGTTAATTTTATTGTTTTATCATGAAATAATTTATTCTGGTGTTATTATTTCACCCTCTGGCAGGTATGAGTTATCACGATATTATTTTTAATTCTAAATAACTTATAAAAAAAATTAATAACCAAACAAGAGTAAAATGATACTAATTAAATTCTTATCGCACGATTATTTTGGCTTATCCAGCAGACTAAACGACCCTTAAAAATCCTATTTGTTTGAAGCCCAAGGGGAACAAAACTGTGAGACACCAAAGATTAGTCCGTGGATAATAATATTTTAATAATTATGCATAAACCGTTATTATGATTCCCGTATATAATCCAAATATAACTTTACTCATAAACCAAACGATTCCTTCAAATACAAATAACATGGACTAGAGATAGTATTATTTAAGATTTAATGTTGGACATGATAGAATATATATATATGGTATAAATAAATAATCAACATTTATATGAAATTAATACTAGTATATATTTGAAACAAATAGAGCAAGAGTTGTAAAGAAGTTGATGAGCGCCTAACCGACCATCTTGATTGATGCACTAAATGTCGAATATCTATTTGAAGGTTTCAATAAATCAAAGAGTCAAATAAAGGTTGCTGTACTTGATCGTACTACTGTCCTTTCTTGTTTGAAATTGACTCAATTTTCTTTAATTTAACTATATAATTTCACAATTAGAAAATATTAAATTTTTATTCACTCGATCGCTACCTTAAGCTTAGAGTTGGATTTAATTTCATAATTAAAATATCATTCTGGAACACCTTAGAGTTGCTTTTTCTCTTTTTTCCTGTTCTCCCTTAGAGTTGTATTATTTTATTTTATTTTATTTTATTTTATTCCTTTCTTTTTCTTCAGTTTAACCTTTGAGGTAAAAAGAACACACTTTAGGGTGTTTCTTAGAAATCTTTCGGGACTTACGTGTTAGGGGTTGTTTGGTTGGAATACGATATATACCGGTATAAGTTATATTGGGATAAGTTATGCTGGAATTATTGTTTATTCATTGTTTGGTATGTTGTATTAAGAATGACAATTGCATAATTTTTAAGAAAAAGATATAAGTTATACCGGTGCTAATTACCTCACCTTGTATAAGGTATAAGTTATCCCAATATTAAAATTAACACCAGGATAACTTATACCAGATTTGCTAACCAAACAAGATACTAAAGTGGTATTAAATTTTTATATCATTCTTATACCTTCTTATATCTCATACCAAACGATCCCTTAGTATAGTAAATTTGGCGTATTGTTGAGGCCCACTTTAGGGTGTTTGTTAGAAGAGCAATGACGTGTCCTCTGGTCAATATCCAATTATTAAATGAAACTTTTGGCAGTTTATAAGTTGTCAAGTATGAAGTCATGCTTATTACAGCATGATGCTATAATTTTTGTTTAGTATCGTGAGCAATTCTGTATATAATCCTCGGAAAAAAATTAAAAGGAGAAGAGGAAAAGGAATACTCCCTCCAATTCCTTTTAGTCTATTTAAAAAAATATAATAATAATAATATGAATTTCTTATTTTACATTTAATGACGGTCTCTTATAGCCGGACAAGTATTATTGTGCATTTACGATAACATATTTGAAAAGTTTTACATTAAAAAATTCTACTATTTTTTACCTCTGTGCCTAATCAAATAATCTCACATAAATTAAAATAGATGAAATATTTTCCCTTTTGTTTTTCTTCTTATTTCCCATTTTGCATGTGTTAGTCATGTGTACAAAGCATGAAAGCAAGAGGGAAGGATAACACTATGCTTTTTTCCTCTTTGCTGCGAACGACAGAGATGTATTATAGCAGAAAATTAAAGAGTATTATTACGACATGGATCAGACCTCAACGATGTAGTTCCTAACAAGTCTTTGCGATAAGTGAAGAAAGCAAATAAAGGCATTATGCTCCAAAATATGTCTTCACATTCAGCATTTCCTTCCAGTATTCGTGTACTTGCAGCTAAAATGTGGGCAATTGAGTTGGCTTCACGGTATATGTGCTTGACTGGTAGCTGGTCCATAGATGCGATGAGGAACCTGCAATCATGTAGTAAATTTGTGTAAGCATCATTAATCATATGAGGTTTTATAATTATGGACAATACCTGACAATGAATTTCCACTATAAGTGGCATTAAGTTCTTAGTAAAGGCCCGTTCCAATCCCTTGAGTAGGGCTGTAATTTCAGCTTGAAGTGGCGTAGTTGCCACAACGCTGCTGGAAAACACTGCTATCCAGCTTCCATGGAATCCGTAATGATTCCTTCTGCTCCTTCATAGTTGGAGTTTTTTATGTGTGCACCATCTATATTGAGTTTAATTTATAGATGTTTGGTGGTGGTAGTTCCCACCGTACTTGAATCTTGTGGTTTGTTGCTGAGCTGTTGTTTGGCTTGTGAGGCAAAGATATTCAATTGTTTGGGCAATTGGTGTGTTGCTACTAATGGTTGCAGATATTTTTTTAAACAAGTTATTATTGCGTTTAACAGACATGCCATAGGGTAATGGGGGTGATAATGGACAATGGGACTTGAATTTGGTTTGGTGGAGTTGTTGAGCCATTGGAAGTACAGAGTTCTTTAACCCACATACTGAAATTTTTGGTGGTTCAAAGTTTATATGCAGAGTGTTCCAGATGGTGTTATTTTGCAGTCAACGGAGGAAGATGTGTTCGGTATCTTCCACAACATTACAGTGACGACAAAGGGGGAATGAAATTATTTTCCTGTAGTATAGCATGGATATTGTAGGTAGGCACTTTATGATTAATAGCAACAGGAAGTGTATGAGTTTATTATGGCAATTGGCTTCTCATATCCAAATGTGTTCGAAAGCCCTTGGTATTTGTGCAGATAGGCATTGCCTGATTAAAGAGTAGGCTCACTTGGCAGTGAAGGAGCCGTCAGTGGTTGGTTTCAAAAAAAAGTTATCTGAGACAGCTTCAGAGAATGGTAGATATGTGTTTTGGATTAGTGATTGAATGTCTGCAGGAAGTTAAAAGGATAATTGTTTAGGTCCCAAGAGTTTAATTGTAATATGCATAAGAGATTTCCCCCCAAATCTGTATTTGTTAGTGGACGTTGATAAGAGCCCTTAGAAGTAGCTGGGAGATGACCTAGTTGTCCTTCCAAAGATTAATATGGTTGCCATTCGTCACATTCCAAGTTAATGCTTTTGCAAAGAAGGGTGAGCTCTAGACAGGCTCTTCCTTGCATAAGAGTCGGCTGTGGTTGAGATGAAATCTTTATGCTCCTGCCTTGCCAGATATTTTTGACTTACCACTTGTGCCCATAGGGTGTTTGAGTTGTAGTAGAGGCTCCAAATGATATTACAAAGGAGTGCTAGGTTTCTTCTCTTGGAACTGACAAGGCCCGGGCCTCCTTTTTGTTTTGGGGATGATACGATATCCCAATTAACTAGGTGAACCCTTCTTCTTCTTCTTCTTTTTGCCGTTGATCCCCGTAGGAAGTTCGGTTGAACACGCTCTATATAAATGTAGGCAGGTAATTGAGTTGCATTGAGTGTGTTGGTATAGCTACCAGAACCGACTGAATAAGGGTGGTTCTTCCTGCTTGAGTTAGGAGCTTTGTTTTCCCGCCTTTTAGTCTTGTATTCATTCTATCAAGGATAAATTGATAATTTGAGTTTTTTGGTTGTAGATTGGTAATTGGGAAGCATAGATACTTCCCTACATGTTTGTTGCCTTAATGTTTGGCATTGTGGAGGGTGTGCTATGGGTGTTGCTATCTACATTCTTTGGGTAATGGAGTTAAGATGTTTATGATAAAGGCAACACTAGTTGCATTTGCCTCGGAGAATAGTATAAGTCATATGCGAATAAGATGTGGGATATGGGGGTCCTGATCATCTAATTTTTATAGGTTTCGATTGACAAATGTCCACAGCATAGTCAATGTACCTAGTAATTGATTGCATACAGATGATGAAGAGGTATGATGAAAATGGATCCCCTTGGCGTATGCCACGGGAGTGTTCAAAGAAATCTGTCGGTTGATCATTGGCTATGATAGAGGTAGATGATGTTGAGATACGATTCATAACTAGTTTGATTAATTTGACAGGAAAGTTGAGGGCAGGTACGGAACTTCGATCAAACGACCATTCAAGGCGATCAAGTTCTTTTTCTACTAGATGAGGAAAGGCATGTATACGGCCCCAACGTTGTAGTCTTAAAATTATTGTTTGTCGAGGCTCAATTAATTTTTTGATAAATAAATTGATCCTTGTTATATCCATTTAATCACTGATAGAGAATGATATTGGGGATCACAATTTATAATTAGTTTATTTTAATAATTTACTTAAAATTAAACTATAAATTATAATCTGTTTAAATTGCTCCAATTAACATAAAAAGACTACGTGCTATAATACTCATTTTTAACATCCATATCAAACATAAACATCAAATTGGAAATTTAATTTCAATGGTATTATTTTTTATTTGAATATTTTACAAGAGTATTATTAAAGCTACAAGTGTCATCTATATTAATAATTTTTTTAGAATAAGAAGCTTGCCAATCTATATGTAAACTACTCTTGAATACATCCAAACTGGTTTCACAAGAGTTTCAACAGTGGAAACAATCAACTACTTGATGAAAGTTAACACGAACAACATCATTCTTTAAAATACGATAAAAGATGAAAACAACTTACTATTGATTTTACGTGATGTCTTGTATACAACAAAATCAAGAGAAATTCTTTGTACTGTAAATAAAGAGAACTCCCAAGGGGGCTCGCACCCCTAAAGAGGCAATTTACTACTTCAACAAAGAGAACCAAAGGCAGTAAACGAATATTAACATGATATAAATTGTAGTAATTCAATATAGTAGTTCAAGTTATATTTTATTCTAACTTGTTTAAAAAGATGTTAACTGGTGATAAAATATAAAACATTTGATAGAAGTCTATATAAATTATTATAGGGATTTAATTTTTTTTCTTAATTAAGGAGATAAGAGAAATATTTTTATTTTTCTATAGATTTATCATATGTTAATTTTCATAATGAAACAATATAAAAATTATAAAAAATAATATTTAGGATAATTTATTGATAGTTGAAAACTTATCAGAGAAAAATGAGTTCAAACCATGTAGATTAAATTTTTACGTCAATTAAGCATATAAGAGATAGACCGCTAATACATTATGAACAAATCCATCACTTAAATTAACTTTTAAGATTTAATAAACTATACTTTTTAAAATTACTTGATATGAATTTTTCTA
This sequence comes from Nicotiana paniculata, assembly GCA_005239505.1. Lineage (NCBI taxonomy): Eukaryota > Viridiplantae > Streptophyta > Magnoliopsida > Solanales > Solanaceae > Nicotiana > Nicotiana paniculata. Next base: position 41,398 of record ML332368.1, on the reverse strand, counting down.
GTTTGAAATCGCCTTCAAATAGTGTGAATAGATGAAAATATTTTAATTTTAATTTTTAAATTACTTTAAAACATTATGGGTAAATACGAAAATCTTGTAAATATTTACCAATATCTCATTTTGTTGCACTATTATTTAAAAAACTAAGTTTACTTTTTCTGTGAAAACTTCTAGTTGACAAAACCAAAATTAATAATTTTTCCAAATGAGACAAATGAACGTTTCAAATGATTATTTGCATGCAGTACTCTCCATAAAAGTAGTCTAATCAACATGGAGTAATATTTAAAGGAGTGTTGTAGTTATGGGAATGTGGGTTCCATGTGTATCGATGATAGTTTGCATTTAACAATTGCATAATGTGGGAGCTTTTTTGAAATGACATATATGCCCTTGATCGACTATCTTTAGTATTTATTGAGATTTTTAAAAATAATTAATTGTATAATTATGTATTTTGAAATTTATATAATGTTGAATTCTTATTTAATAGAGTATGTACTCAACTAACTTCGATCATAAAGAGATAAGTACAATCTTGTATAACGATACTTCTCATACTTCCTAATATATAATGATTTTTAAGAGAAAAAAAATTCACAAATTAATTGTCTTAGTTTTTACTTCAGAAATTCTCAACTCATATTTTAGAGACGGGATACTTATTATACAATTTGAACAAATTTTTAATATTCTATAATAAAAAAGGGGCTTGAAACTGAATTTTATTCTTAAATATTTTTTTTTCCGAATTTTATAAAGTGTTTCAATTGAAATTGCAATTAATGAGAACTTTGTATAAAATGATATCAATTGATAATGATATAATAACATTTGAATGTAAATCAACATACATTATCACTAATTCTTTTTTAATGAAATCTTCTTTACCTGAAATTTTTAATAAATAAAATAAAGGCAATAATATTTCTTAAGGAGATGATAGAATTGTCATATATAAATGTATATGACCTTAGTATTTTTAATCAGGTGAACATTTGAATTATAAAATTATCAAGAAGATAATTTTTCTAGTTGAAAGTACTTATTGAAAAATTAATAATAACAATCAAATAATGCATTTAATGAAGATTGTGAAGGTTGAATGGAAAGTAGGGTCTACCTAAAGAATTTAATAGCTTATGGCCACGTTAGTTTTGGTTTTTCATGTTATTAAGAACCCACAGTCAAACTTTTGAGTCTAGTATACAAGCAAACAATGCACTAATATATTTGAAATAACCGTTATGCCCTTGGTCAACCTCCTCTTCTTTCTTATATATAATAGAAAAAGTCTAGTTTAAGCATCATTTTCCCATTGCCTCCCGAATCCCTTTTAAATGAGTGAATAGCTTCCCGAACTATTATTGCATTATCAACAGCACGTTTTCTCGGAATAAAGCTGCTCTGATTAGGGCTAATTATTTTGTTAAGGAATGGTCGTATCCTATTAACAATAATTTTTGTAATTGTCTTGTAGATCGTGTTGCAAAGGCTAATAGGTCTATAGTGGAAGATGTATTGTGGGTTTTTTATCCTAGGGATGAGAGATACATATGTCATATTTACCTCACGGTCAATTATAAGGGTTTGGAAAGCTTGTGAGCAGGTGTTGATAATTGAGGGACTTGTGTCCGCCCAATATTTCTGAAAAAATATTGGGTGAATACCATATGGTCCGAGTGCTTTGAGTGGCTTAAAAGACTTTATTGATTTGTGAATTTCTAAGGTTTTAAAGTATCTACTAGGGAATTCTTTATCTCTATCACTGAGGATATTGAGAGTGCTCGGATTATGGGTAACATATCTAGAACAAAAGGGTAATTCAATAGTGTAAATGTCTGTAAAGTGGTTTAAGATTGTGTTCCGTATATTCTGTAGGTCAAAAGTTCAGTTGTCTTCAGAGTCATTGTGTCCTAGGATTCTCTTTTTTCCTTCTTCGCTAAATAGCCGAGATGTGGAAGAATTTAGTATTGGCATCTCCATCATTTAGCCATTGGACTCTAAATTTTAATTAATAGAAGTCCTCTTCATTTTTTAGGGTTCCATTATATTCGCGAATGAGTTGTTCCTTACGATCTATGTGGAAGTCCCTTTTGTAAGTAGGGTGCATACTATGGATTAGGGGTGGGAATATATCGGGTAAAACCGATAACCCGAACTGTTAATTATTTATTGGGTTATCGGTATTGGGTTATTGGGTTAACGGTTCGGTAACGGGTAATTTTTTTTTATTGGGTTATCGGTTCGGGCTCGGTTTGCAATTTTGTTATTGGGTAAAAACCGATAACCTAATAAGAATTAAATAATTTACCCTTAAGTATATACATACTATACTAGGGTTTCATAATTCATTTTCCCTATTCTTTCTCAATTCTCAGTAAGTCAGTTTCTCTTTATCAGTTTCTCAATTTTCTGCCGCACCCATACGGCCCAACCTCAGCAGTTCCACGCCTCACCACAGCTCACGACCTCATAGTCACTAGTCATCCTATCAAGACTCAGGTCGGCGTCACTCGTCAGTCGCATCACGCCCTCAGGCTGGACAAGTGTTTCTCTCTTTTTGGACAAATCTAAAATTATAAAACACTTATACTTTTAACAAGTGTTTCTCTTTTTGGAATATTAAGAATCCTAAGCAGTAAACTTCTATTTATTCGATACATGGGTTAGCCAGTTTCTGATATTATCAATTCATAATTTCTGATAAATATTCATATAGATTATCGTAACATAACCAGTATCTTAAAGACTTGATTGTGTAACGTCTTCTTACTATTTTATCCCACTTTTTTTCAGAATTTTTTCACTTCTGGTTAAATATACGAATCGTATTCCACATTTTATTATCAATACAATCATATTAAATTCCACCTTTGTAATCCTATATTTATGCATCATAAAGTTGTCAAATACAACGAAAATCTGATCTATTTCTTGACTTCTGGCTCAAGATAATTGAGAACTCGACAATTTTATATATTGCGAAATTATTTTAGTTGTTTTATCTTATCGGGTAAACCGATAACCGAACCGATAATGATCGATAACCGATTAACCGATAACCAAGATCTTATCGGTTTGGTTATCGGGTTATGATATTTGTAAATCGATAACCGATAGACGAAACCGATAATATTCAAAACCGAACTGAACTGACCGATGTCCGCCCCTACTATGGATACCTGATATTCTATTTTGTAATGTTTGTTTCTTTTTGAAGATATTTCCAAAAGTGCTCTTGTTCCATGTCTTCACAAGTTTCGTAAAGGATGATATGGCATTCCTGTAGCATATGTTGTTTGACCAATGATAGTTTATTATATTATTAAAATCGGGATGATTTAGCCACATTGTTTCAAAGCGGAATATGTGAGCGGGTTTATTCATAGGTTTTGTTAAGTTCAAAATGACGGGACAATGATTAGAGTGCGTGCAGGACAAATCGTATCTGGGTATATTTCCAACCAGTCCAGGTTGGCAAGGAAGTGGTATGGATTTGTGGCCCCTTTTTTTTTCCTTTTATTTGTCCACGTGTACCAGGGTCCGGTGAACTCTAGGTCAATCATATTGAGATTGCCTAGGCACTTTAGAAAAGCTATCGTCCTGGTATTTTTTATTGGTCTTCCTCCAAACTTTTCGAAAGCAGATGGTACTTCATTAAAATCCCCACAGTGAAGCCATGGCATAGTATGATTCTTAGCTACAATTTCTAAGTTGTTCCATAAAAGAATTCTATTAGCTAGGTTCGTACTTCAATAAACTAAGGATAAAAGCCAACAGTGTGATGTTCCTCTAACCTGGATATTGACAAGGATCTCCTGATCAGTAGTGCCGACTGGGTCGGACTCAAGCTCTTCCTGCTTCCACATTAGGGCAACACCTCCAGAGTACCCATCTGCACTAAGCTCAAAAAAGTCAGTGAAGTTAACACACTCCAAGAGGTCGTAGTGACTCTGCATGCATGTGTATCTCTGTAAGACAGATGATGGAGGGGTTGTTCCAGCCCACGAGGTTCTTGAAGCTCCGCCTGAATTCAGGGTTGTTGCACCCTCTGCAGTTCCAAAGAAGTATCTTCATATGGGGCTCATTAACAATCCTTAAACTCCCGCCCGGAGCTAGTGATGACATGCCCAAGTGGGTGGTCCACCACATTGTCCAGCGGGATGTCCTCCTCCGATCCGTCAGAGTTGGAATTAGTAGCATATTTGTGGAGGATTGTGAGTGGGTAGGAGCAGATGTTCATCACAATCCTCAGGACGTTTGTTGGGACAGTTATGAAGCACCTTTTTCTCTGGTTTCATGGAGTGTCATTGACATGCAGTGATTCCTGCAGTGTGATGTTCGGGAGAATTTGATCGAGGATGTTTGGCGCTTGTTGTTCGGGCTCAAGCATCATAGCCGTTGCCTCCTCCATGTTCAAAGGGGATGGCTCTAGTGGTGTTAGTTTATCCTCGATGTCCAGATTCTCCAGCAGTACTTGTTGTGACGACAAGAGCAACCAGTTGGCCTATGGGTATGCTTCTCTTTTATCATTTCCTCGTTGTTTTGACTGGAAAATGAAGGTGTGAAAGAATAGAATAGAAGGGAAACTAATAGTTTGGATTCTTTATTGTGGTTATAACAACAATGGAAGAAAGAGGAATCAGAATTCTCTGGCCCTCCATTTTTTCTTTTAGAAAAGGACTATGTATCGAGGATATATGTACATAGAGTGATATTGAACTGGCTTATATTACAAATTAGAGAATATAAGTCACAATATTGGATTGATGGACCAACAATTTTGTTACTAGAGATTTAGATAACATAGAATAAGTCGATTTAGTGAATGTTTTACTATCTCGGTCATAAAACATTCACTATGAAGTCGGTGCGGCATAAGTTAAACCTTCAAACAAGTTTTTGCCCCCTAGAAAGGTGCAGCATAAGTTAAACCTTCTCTCTTACATAACAATCCAATCTGGTATACAAAGGAAGTCGGTAAGATGAACAGGACACACAGATAAAAAGACGCAGCAACTCAAAACCTTTAAAACTCAAAGAAAGCACTGCTCAGAAGATTGGGGCAGCATTCCTAGCAGACATCCTAATTTGTAACCTCCATGATAGCAGAGACAATATCACCATCAGCAGCCTTGAGAGCTTTGACAGCTTTAGCTCGGGAGACTCCTGCTTGAGTCATAACCAACTCTACATCCTTTGGTTCCACACCAGTCTCATCGACATCCTCGTCATCCTGAGCCACAGTCGATGGCTCGGGCTTCGATATAACATTGCTCAGATTAGGAGCCTTAAACTGCTCTGCAGCTTGAGTCTGCAATTGCGAGCTCAAATCCTCAATCTTTGCTTCACCAAATATGACATATGTGTCTGAATTTGGGCTCTTGAAAACATCTGGTTTTGAGATGACAAATAGAATCTGACGTAGAAATCAACAAAGAATCAGAAGAAAGTTATCGCTACAACATAAGCAAGCAACTAAAATTGAATTAAAACAAAACAAGGGAAAAAGAGAAGTGAGAAAATAATAACGTCAACTAACATTTTTGCTCTTCTTGACAGTTACACGGCTGACCCCTGGGATTGGCTTCATTCCTAGCTTCAGCATAGCTTTGCGACTCTTCTTCTCACTCCTGCTCTGCTTTGATCTACCACTACCATCTCCGAGTTCTGCCAAAATAATACATTTAAGTATTACCACAATAATCAGAGATGAAGAAACTCACCTGGCCTTTCAGTTGCATCATGACAGAGATAAATATGCAGCACTCCTATTTAAACCAAATGCAACTTCTAACATTAAGATCTTGGTTCTTAAGAATCCTTTTTATGAGTCACGGGAATGCTTTTAGGCGAACACAATGACTTTTTTTAATTAATGACTTTTGTTAGTTTCTGATGTAATCTCATTTCTACGGGTTTAGCTTGTCCATATTTTGCGGTGAACTTTTGGTATAAGGCAGGCATTCCTTTGGATCCAATCTTCTAATACATATTCACCCATTTAGGTTGGTTATTTGAAATACCCCAAAATTGGAACTTATATTCCAACACAAGTGTTTATTCAATAATATTTCAAACAAATCTATTGTCAGTATAGTATATAACATGTAGGATCACAATTAAAACCTAAAAAGGATTTTATTGAATTTTTTACAAATTGCGTGGCTGGTAAAATAAGATTCACGTATGACTTTATTTGTGGATCAATAACACTTAAAGAGTATCAAAATGTATAAATTTCAAATCACTACATCCAAATATGTAGGGTTAAAAGGCAGATAAGTTCACACCACCTCGAAAAGATGAATTGCAGGTAAAATAAACCTTTATTACCAGCTCAAATGAAATAACAGGCTGTACCTCAATTCAAATTTTAGATATGGTTAGGGGATAGGGAATAACATTCATGCCTTCGTTGGTTGGAATGGAAAGGTTCAGGAGATTTGTTGTCTCAGACCGGAGGCCATATCCATCGGACACGATCTAAATCTATGCCTAATGGGAACTAATCAGGAAAATTAAACTAAAAAAACATGAATCAATTCACAAAGCTTTTATATGATAAATAGATGTACATGCTTAACTTACAAGAGATTAGAACAAAAGCAAGCTCTAGTCTTTATTCTTAAAAATAACTAACAATAACAAACGGGTGAAAGGACAGGAGTAACTATTAATGTGCCAAACAAATTGCAAACATCAACACTAAATCTATTGCATTTTATGTGGGATATTTCCCACATTGGGAATAAACTAAAATGCTGACAAGCTTACAAAAAAACAAATAAAAAAGTTAATCAGCTTTCACTCCAGTTTATTAAACAATTTAAAGCCTATAGTGACCTTTCCAATCAGACAAACTTAAATACAAACACTTAAAAATAAGACTTCCCTTATCACGAAATAGATTATATACAAAATTAACTCCTTAATCCTGGTACCTATCAAACTGCATAAAAAATCAAGAAGGGAATACCAAAAATATATAGAAGAAGAAAATTACAATAAAGTCAGGTACACAAGATTTTATGCAAGCGGTGTTGGTCTATTATCATAATTCCGCAGGTGGTTTAGGGTCTAGGACTATGTTGGTTTTGAGGCTTTACTTCCTGTCTCATATTGATATTACTTTATATTATTTTAAAGATTTTTTTATCCTATTATATGCATATAATTGTTTCTTAGAAAAGTACTTTCACACACGTGTAAGAAACTTTTTTTTCTGCGAAGGGGTGTTAGATGACATCCCTATCTAAAGGGCATCTCCACCACTACTGGCACTGATATGTTTAGTGATACCATCTTTATGTGAACTGACAGAGTATTATACAACCTAGGCAGGACTCATATTTAACAGTTAGGTTCTACATTTACCTTCAGCATCATCATCATCTTTGTCATCGTCATCATCGTCATCATCGTCATCTTCTTCATCCTCGATAATAGGTTCCTCAGACTACAAGAGAACGATTTAAAAACATAAAAGCTTACACAAGGAGCAAAATGTACCTGTTCTCTCTTGAGAAAAGATATTTTAATGCCAAACAATGAGAATACACTTAAAGTTTATCACTTTTAGCATCCACATATGGACCAAAGAAGATTTAACTCCATTTTCCTTCTTTCTTTACACTTGTGTAAATAAATTAATCCTACTAATTCTGTTAGTAGCTTCGAAAGTTTCAAACTCTTACCTCTTTATAATAAAATTCTAACTTTCACTTAAAACATCATTTAGAGCCTCCATGGTGAACGAGTAAATTATTTTTTCTCCAAATCTTTATTATTTTCATTTCTGAACAATTAACTAGCCTCTCAATGCAATTTTAACACCCAGAAGCTATTTTCTTGTTTAACCATCTAATAGCCGGAACCTACTAGCCCAACTAATCCAGATAGAGCTGGGCCCATTTACAGGGGCTCAGAAAGCTACTTCAATATCTCGATACATACGTTAAAAAGAAAATGTTCAATCTTTCAATTGGAAAGACCATTCAAATTTCTGGAGGAAAACAGCGAATCACCAGTCTTTTTACATATCTTTGCTTTTTTCAATTTCCAAACTGAGAAGTACCCAGGAATTTAATAGCGTCAGAAATCAAATTTTTACCATATGAACACAAGCACGTAAGTACAACAAAATAAAAAATTAAAAGAGTATGAGATAAATCTCAAGAACGAAACAATAAATCGAACTATTAAATCAATTTAAACAAAAAATAATGGAGAATTACTTCTATCTTCTGTTGTTCGAGATGAGCGGCTAAGAGCTCTTCTTGCGATTGAGCAGCAGTCATGGCTGAGAATGAGTGAGGAATTTGAGAAATTAGGTTTCTTTGAGAGAGAGATAAGGAAGAGTCCTAAAACCCTAAAACGGCGAACAAAAGCCTTTTTACCTTGAGATCTGAACACCTTGCCACTACTCAAATCTCGAGAAAATTACAAAAATGGTCACTTATATTTCGAAATAAGTAATTTACTAGTCTCATAGTTTTAAGGTATCTTTACTCAAATAGCCGGTCATATTCATTGTTTACTTTTTCTAGCTATATACATAATTTATACGTTGATTATACACATATAATATATAGATTATGCATATATTATACTTTAATCGGTTATTCTTAATTTAAGCGATTGTTGGGTTAATTCTTCTAGTTTTAATTGTTTTTCCAATGAACAGTTTGGTTGTTTAAATTCGTTAACAATCAGCAATTTTTAGTTTAAATAAAATATATAATGAACTCTGAAAGTTAGATATAACGAAACTGTGGGAATTTTTTTTTATAATTACTGCTTATATATAGTGGCTAAACCTTAAATAGGTATTGAAAACTAGCTATGTTTTAAATGATGTCATTACAAGCGGCTGCCAAGTGCCACTGCCTACCTTACGTGGAAAACTCTTGGGCTTGAGCTTTTGTTAAAGATTGTTAATAAGTATATTATGTTCTTCAATCTAAAAGAATTAACTCAATAACCGTCACCTAATCTCTCAAACTATAAATAGCCGGCAGATATATAATTCATATGTATAACATATATATAATTGTGTATAATCTATATATATACCGATTAGAAAAAGTAAACATTGAATTTGCCGACTACTTATGTAATAATTCCTTTTTTATATTTTTGCCTAAAATCTATTATTTTGAATAAACTAGTTTCCTTTTTAATTGTAAAAGATAAACAAAGGTATATGTAAACACTTGAATTTACATTGTTCATTGGAGAACAATAAAGGTACACGTAATTTTCCGTTGAGTGTTTTACTTATCTATACTACTTTTAAATTTATTCATCCTCAATATTGAATTCTAATTTAAATTCAAGTTGATATACGATTTATATTTTTTATATATAAAATAAAGCATTTGACTTCAATTTTACCCATATTTTTTTCCTCTTCTTCCTTCCCCATTCCACTCGTCTCCCTCGAGAAAAGATCCACTAATTACTAATGTAATAGCGAGGACATTGACTGAAATTAACTAAAAACCGAGGTGCAAACAAATATTTAACTCAAATGACTCTAATCAAAGTGAGTAAAGTGTTAATATAAGGGGAATGAACTTGATTTCCAATAGCAAATTGTTAATGTTAGGGTAATTAACTTGATTTCCTAGATACTCGATTAATTTTTAAAATACTCAATTACTGAAAAATATCAAACGTGTTGTTCGCCATCATAAGATTTGAAGTTTCTCATCACTATCTCTTTAATAGTCATTGGCATCCATTAAAAAGTTTTAAAATTTTGAATTCAAATTTTTTTTTTGTGAAATTATTATTTTTTAAAATTGTATGTTATTGCAAATGATTGCCAATATCATATTGAGTTTATATCTCAAATTTGAGAAAAATTGGTGAAGATTTAAGGTGATTTTAGTTAGAATTTCAGATTGAACGCGAAGAAAAAGACATAACCAAATTGTATATATTTTGTATGTCAGGCGTAGAAACGTTATACAAACTATATACAACAAACATAATTTTATACAAGTTGTATATAAATTATATGTAAATTTTAGTTTTTTACCGATTTTTGTAGTAAAGATATAAAGTTGTAGATAAATTGTGGATCTTGACCGAATTTATATATATTTGTAAAAAACTTTAGTTATTTTTTTATGAATAGGAAAATACAAATAAACCAAATAAATAAATATGAAATTCTTATATATATATTAAAATATTCATATATAAATATTTTCATATATATATATTCTAAAATGTTATCTTTAATCAGCTATTTAGAGCATTATAAATTCATTGCCAATTCGCCTCATAAAAATAAATAAGTCCCGTAGCTCAAGTCTGCCCCTTTGCATTGCCAATTGCTACTGTGTCAGTGCCACGGACCGCCATAGTACCCTCTTCTCACGCGATATATACATACACACATTTGTTCATCTAGTATATAATTTCAGCATCTTTTGCTGTTGAGTAGCAGGGAGAGGAATCGAAGCGAAAAGCCTAGTGTTTGGTTTCAATTTTCACATAGTTCTGTGTGCAAACTTTGTGAAATACTAGGGTTTTCATCGTGCCCTAAGTTTCGTCTTTGCATTTGGAGAAAATGGCTGGAAAAAACGTGATCTCCGATGACGAAGGTTGTTTTTCTTAAACTTAGTTTTTTTTGAAATTTTTCGAGAAATACGTTTCTCATATTAGCTGAAAATGTTAGTAGTTGTGTGCATGCATTTTTATGCTATTTATTGATAAAAATCAAATTTGGTGAACAGATGAAGTTGGAATTGAGGAAGAAGAGAGGGATGAAGAGCCTGTTGATGGAGACGGAGTAGATGAACGGGACGAGGAGGATGAAGACGAAGAAGAAGATGGTATTAACCCTAATTTTAATTTAATATGGTTGAATTTTCATTTATATTTTTAGCTTATTATTATGAAGATTGACAGTGTTTTACCTTTGTTATTGCTTGAATTGTGGAATGAGACGGGCCAGAACGGAATTGGAATATTTATAGAGGACTCAGTAGACCCAACTAGTTTAAGATTGAGGTTTGGTAGTTTTTGTTTTGCTAATGTTTGGTTGGAGAAGGATTAGATTGGGGAGTTCAAGACAAATTATTGCATATTTAGATGAACTTATCCTGAATATAGTGGTCTATGGAGTGGGTAAAAGTCGTGGGAGATCGGGGTTCAGGCTTATGCTGAGTCTAGAAATGCCAGGTGATTTTTTCCTATCTTCCGGAATCTTGGTGAGTAGAGTTTCCGGGTATGGCGGTACTTGTGGTGGTGGGAGGTAGTGGGTAAATAATAGCGGAATGGATATACAAGTTTCATAGAGCCGTCATCAACTTGTTTGGTACGAAGGGATTGTTAATTGATTTCTAATATTTGTTTTGGAGTTCCAAATCACGTGGATTAAGGTTTAAGGATGCATGGTTAGTCGAATTGGCATTTTTTTTTAAAGTAAGTGGATCAACTTCCCTTGAGGATGTGGATTTGGTGGAGACACTGTTTTTTTTCTGTTAAAGTTAAGTGCAGTTATACTCAGTGGACTTCTCTCTGGTTCGCCCCACCACACCACACCGCAGTTACTGCTGACAACATTAAAGGCTTTTAGCCTGTTATTAGAGTTATCAGATGGACTAATAAATACATGGTCCTAGCAGAAATTCTTATTTTAGATGGTTGATATTATGGAGGATAAGATAGGGAAGCCTTTATGGAATAAGACGATTTATCTTTGGTTTTCTCTTTTTTGAAAAGTTCCTCTAGTTGTTTTGAAGGTTTCTATGTACTTGTTCTAATCGGTATTCTGGTGCTTTTATTTGGGCAGAAGAAGGTCAGGATGAATATGAGAAAGATGGGTTTATAGTAGATGATGTGGAAGAAGAAGAGGAAGAGGATGAAGAAGATAGAGCTGACAGTGATGATGAGAGGCAAAAGAAGAAGAAAAGGAAGAAAAGGTGAGTTGTTTTTTGCAGTAATGCATATGTTTTCTCGTGTATGGTTGCCTTATATATTGCTGTTTCAGGGAGTCAGAGAGGAATTACATGCTTGATGAAGATGATTATGAACTTCTCCAGGAAAGCAACATTGCGGTGCCTCGTCCGAAACTTGTAAGTTGTGATTTTGCTTACTGATATAAAGATGCAGACAAACACATGTATATGGATTTCGTATTTAGTATATTGATTTGTCAGTCATTGTTCACACCTTCTGATTTTCCCCTTGGTTGATCAGGAGAGCAAAAAGTTCAAGCGGCTAAAAAAAGCTCAGAGGGATATGGATGATGCGCGTTCTGGTTTTTCTGAGGAGGAGGAGTTTGGCGAAACTGGGAGGCGTGGGCGTACAGCTGAGGAGAAGCTCGAGCATAGCTTATTTGGTGATGATGAAGGTAAATGCATTTTAACTGTCTTCTTTGTTGGGGTCTTTCTCATGATGTTAATTGAACTCCCGGAATATTTCCAGGGCCACCACTTGAGGATATTGCTGAGGAGGAAGAGCGGCTGGAGGAAGAAGAGGATGCTGACATTGGAGAGGAGGATGAAATGGCCGACTTTATTGTTGATGAAGAAGAAGTTGATGAACATGGTGCTCCTATTAGGTATAGCATTTGAAATATATGTGGCTGTAGGATTCATCTTGATGTTTTATTAGCTCTCTGGTTTATCTCACATTGTTTTTTTGGCCCCCTCTTAGTTGCTTACCTCTTAATTTCTGATGCAGAAGGAAGAAGGTGAACAAAAAGAAGTCCAGGCAGGCATCAGGAGTTTCGTCTTCTGCTCTCCAGGAAGCCCATGACATATTTGGTGATGTTGATGAACTTTTATTGCGTCGAAAACAAGATCGGGCAAAATCAGGCAGGCACGACGAATCTGGTGAATGGAGTGAAAGGAGACTTGAAGATGAATTTGATCCTACTATTCTATCTGAGAAGTATATGACAGAGAAGGATGAGCGCATTCGGAAAATAGATGTCCCCGAAAGAATGCAGGTGCAACACAGACATTTTCTTTGTGATTGCTTTTACATCTTAATTTTCTTGTCTGGGTCGGTTGTGTTATTTTTCTTGTTTGCTATGATACTTTCTTAACAGTAGAATTTCTTGTTAATTCTTCGTAGGTATCCGAGGAAAGCACTGGTCCTGTGCCACCTGAAGCTATTAGTGTGGAAGAGAGTAACTGGATCTACAATCAGCTTGCTGCTGGCGTTGTGCCTTTCTTTAAGATTAAGAAGAAAGATAGTGGGAAAACTGATGAAGAGAGTGAGCTACCAATAGATAAAGATGACATTATGAGATTTCTGGATTTGATGCATGGGCAGAAGCTTGATGTGAGTTCTAAACCTTAACTAGGATTTGACCTTGTCTATGCATGACATTTGAAACTCTGCAAATTCTTGCTTTCTTATTAGGTCCCATTCATTGCCATGTACCGAAAAGAGGAATGCATGAGCTTATTAAAGGATCCAGAAGAGGATGAAACCAGTGATGATGGCCCCAATGATTCTGACAAAAAGCCTGCTGTAAGACGGCAGAAGGTGAGACTTGTTGTCAAAGTATTGTGGATTGTCCCATGTCGAGAAGCTTGGGAATATGAATGAATATTGAAAGATATTATGCTGCAGGTGCTTTGGGCAATCCAAGATTTAGACAGAAAGTGGCTCCTCCTTCAGAAGCGGAAGTCTGCGCTCGAGTTATACTATAAGAAGCGCTTTCAAGAAGAGTCCCGTAGGGTGTATGATGAAACACGTCTAAAGTTGAATCAGCAACTCTTTGAATCAATTACAAAATCACTCCAGGCGGCGGACTGTGAAAGAGAGGTTGATGATGTTGACTCAAAATTTAACTTGCACTTTCCACCTGGAGAAGTTGGTGTGGATGAAGGACAATATAAGAGGCCAAAGAGGAAATCCCAATACAGTATTTGCAGCAAAGCCGGCTTATGGGAAGTTGCAAGCAAGTTGGGATATAGTGCTGAACAATTTGGTTCACACATGTCTTGTGAAAGTATGGTAAGTGTGGTCTTATAAGTTCCAAATCTGGTGAATGTTGAAGAAAGTAAATTTGCTTACATGATAACTATTGCCTTGATTGGGGAATCAGTGGAGGGGGTACCATATTACTGATTGCACCGATACATTTGAACTCACTTTTAGAACATCATTACTTCTGAACTCTCAATCTGCTTGTTGACATACAATCAGAAATGAGATGCGTTCAACTTAGTAAACAGTACAAAATGATGACCTGATTTTATTTAAATATGAAATCTCTCCCACATAGATATGCATCTTATTCGCAAAAGGATGACATGCTAACACACATTTATTTATGTTGGATACCAAGTTATCTTATCAATAAATTTCCACTAAAACCTTCGATGTAGTGATTAAATTGTGATACATAATCAATCCTATTTGTTTTGTTCATTACTAAAATGAAAGCAGTCTCTTTTAAAGAGAGTTAGAAAAGCCAATCCTGTTGTTTTCTTGCAGCCAATGGATGAGAGTGCCCTTACATATAGTTCCAGGCCAGTTCCTTTAGTTAAGACCTTTCCATCACAGAATCCTGAGACTTATATTATAGCCCCCAAATATTCTCCAAATAGCTAGTTGTTCCCTTCTTTTCCTCATTCCTGTTGCTGGAGTTGGGTTTAATTTCTTTCTGAAGTCATCTCTTAGTTGCAAAGGGAGATGTGGATAACATTTGTACTAGTTGGAACTAGGAAATCCTAGTGAAGCTGTGTATTTTCTTGCAGGGGGATTTGCTTGAGGATGCTAGGGAAACACCAGAGGAGATGGCGTCGAACTTCACCTGCGCAATGTTTGAAACACCGCAAGCTGTGCTTAAAGGCGCTAGACACATGGTATGAGGATGTTTATGCAATACTTACTTTGGGACGATTTTGTTGCCATGTTTGACTGCAATAGCTAACTCTCGTTGAGCTATTTTAGGCGGCAGTTGAGATAAGCTGTGAACCTAGTGTCCGGAAACAGGTGCGCAAGACCTTTATGGATGACGCCAAAGTATCAACGAGTCCTACTCCTGATGGGAATGTGGTGATTGATTCCTTCCATCAATTTGCTGGAGTAAAGTGGTTACGGGATAAACCTCTCTCTGATTTTGAGGATGCACAGTGGCTTCTCATACAGAAGGCTGAAGAGGAGAAACTCCTAAAAGTTACTATCAAGCTGCCCGAAGTTGTTCTTGACAAGCTGATAACTGACTCGAGAGATCATTATCTCAGTGATGGTGTGAGTAAATCTGCTCAGTTATGGAATGAGCAGAGAAAGTTAATACTTGAGGATGCATTTTTCAATTTTCTTCTGCCTTCGATGGAGAAGGAAGCTAGATCGTTGCTGACGAGTAGAGCAAAGAGCTGGCTGCTTTCGGAATATGGAAAGTTTTTGTGGAATAAAGTGTCTGTGGGACCATATCAACGCAGAGAAAGTGATGTCGGCTCTGATGAAGAGCCTAAGCCCAGGGTTATGGCTTGCTGTTGGGGCCCTGGAAAGCCAGCAACTACTTTTGTGATGTTGGATTCGTCGGGAGAGGTTTTGGATATCCTGTATGCTGGGTCTCTCAGCCTTCGTGGACAGAATGTTAATGATGAGCAGCGAAAGAAGAATGACCAGCAGAGACTGTTAAAATTCATGATGGACCACCAACCACATGTTGTGGTGCTGGGAGCTGTAAATCTATCTTGTACGCGGCTTAAGGAGGATATTTATGAGGTGTGCATCCTTGAATTTTATTTGATTGCAGCTGTGTGATTAGGGATAGACTGGCGTTATTCTGTTAGGATATGTAGTGCCTGATTATGCCATATTATAAACAGTTTCTTAATCAGCATAATTTCCTTATTGAGGTGGCTAAAGTATTTCATGACTGTTTTTGTGGTTCAGATAATTTTCAAAATGGTGGAGGATAATCCAAGAGATGTTGGTCATGAGATGGATAATTTGAACATAATATATGGAGACGAAACCCTTCCACATCTCTATGAGAATTCCCGCATTTCAGTTGACCAGCTCCCTGGGCAGTCAGGTAATTACTTTCCTTGTGAACTTTTATACAGCTATTAGGATTTAGCAGCACTTATCCACTTCAGGGTTTTAGGTATTGTGAGGCGCGCTGTGGCACTGGGACGTTATCTTCAAAATCCTTTAGCAATGGTAGCGACATTGTGTGGACCAGGCAAGGAGATTTTATCTTGGAAGCTGTGTACTTTAGATAGTTTTCTTACACCAGATGAGAAGTATGGGATGGTTGAACAGGTTATGGTTGATGTAACTAACCAGGTGGGTGTTGATCTTAATTTGGCTATAAGTCATGAGTGGTTGTTTGCCCCTCTGCAATTTATTTCGGGGCTAGGTCCCAGAAAGGCAGCATCTCTTCAAAGATCCTTGGTAAGACAGCAGACAATCTTCACTAGGAAGGATCTCTTGACTGAACATCATCTTGGTAAAAAGGTATTTGTGAATGCAGTTGGCTTCTTGCGAGTTAGGCGTAGTGGATACACTGCTAACAGTAATACATATATTGACTTGTTGGATGATACAAGGATCCACCCAGAATCCTATGGTCTTGCACAGGAGTTGGCCAAAGATATCTATCTTAATGATATCGGTGAAGAAAATAATGATGATGATGAACTGCTTGAAATGGCAATAGAGCATGTTAGAGAGAAGCCACATCTGGCGAGGTTGCTTGAAGTTCCAAACTACGCCAAAGCCAAAGATCGTCAGGACAAAGAGGAAACTCTTAACGATATAAGGTTAGAGCTGATGCAAGGGTTTCAAGATTGGCGTAGACAGTATGTGGAGCCAAGCCAGGATGAGGAGTTCTATATGATTTCTGGCGAGTCTGAGGAGACACTTTCCGAGGGAAGAATTGTGCAGGCAACAGTTCGCCGAGTTCAACCTCAGAAAGCTATCTGTGGTCTCGAGTCTGGATTGACTGGCATTCTTACCAAAGAAGATTCTTCAGATGATTGGAGAGATGTCAATGATTTGACTGAAAAAATGCGTGAAGGTGATATCTTAACTTGCAGAATCAAGTCGATCCAAAAAAATAGGTACCAGGTTTTCCTTAGCTGTAAAGAGAATGATATGAGAAATAATAGGTATCAGAATAATCAGAACTTGGATCCATACTACCATGAAGATCGCAGTAGTTTACAGGCTGAAAAGGATAAAGCTCGTAAAGAAAAGGAGCTCGCAAAGAAGCATTTCAAGCCAAGGATGATAGTTCATCCTCGATTCAAAAATATAACGGCAGATGAAGCAATGGAGGTATGTTATTATCTTCGCAGATATTGAATACAAACTTGGTGCATAGTTCTTATGATGCGACATTGCAATGAAGAAACACAAGCATCTTTTCTTTTATGACAAGCATGAATTAAGCATTTTTAGAATGGCGATTCTAGCATTTGACGCCTAAGCTATCTTGATACTCTCTTCATACTTTGTGCAGTTCTTGTCGGACAAGGAACCGGGTGAAAGTATCGTACGTCCCAGCTCACGCGGACCATCTTATTTGACTTTAACTCTCAAAGTGTACGATGGAGTTTATGCTCACAAGGATATTGTGGAAGGTGGAAAGGAACATAAGGACATAACAAGCTTGCTCCGTATCGGAAAAACATTGAAAATAGGAGAGGATACTTTTGAGGATTTAGATGAGGTACTTCGGCAATTTGTCCAGTTATTTTATATATAATGAGAGTTGTTCGTAATCTAGTTTTTGATATCTGTTTTCGTTTGGTTTTGTGGGAGGAAGGATTGCAGGGAATAGGGAGCATATGTTCCCCGTAGTCAATATGAATTGAGGGATCAGCTATCTTCACAGGTCATCCAGCTGGAGAAAAGAGTTGTATAAAGCAACAAATAAACAAACAAATTATTTAGTAATAAATGAAAATCCTTAAGATGATGATGGCTGATACTTTCTGAAAGTAGAACTAGAACATAGGTATGAATGCAGTTAGCTTGCATTAATGTCATGGTTGAGAGGAAATAGAATTTGTTCCCTCTCTCTCTCTCACACACACACACACTCACACAGAGACCTCTTCTCCATATCTCTTTCTTTACATTCTCCTTGTGCAAAAACAAAGGTGTTGTGCTCAAATAGTGGACAAATACATTGGGCAAGAGAGGTCGAGTTTGATTAGTGAAGGACCTGATTTGCTAGACTTTTTTCGTACTATTGTTAGAGCTGGTTGGAGAACTTAAATATTTGCTACTCCCTTTTTGTTACCAAAAAAAAGGTATTAATTGCTCCCAAGCATTTTGCTTGTTGGCATTTAGTTGAGGATGGCTTTCTCTGATATGTTTATTTCGGTTGATTGGAGCCAGAAACTTCATGGGGATTTATTGTACATTTTGTGGTCCTTGGCTAATTTTCATAGGGCACTTATTTGATTACTTTATTTATCTCCTGGTACAATACATTTCTTGGGTATATTATATTTTAGTTTCTTGGAAACATTGAGAACCTCATTGGCTTTGTGTTGTGTTTATTTCAGGTAATGGATCGGTATGTCGATCCATTAGTAGCTCATTTGAAAGCAATGCTGAATTACCGCAAGTTTAGGAAGGGAACAAAGGCAGAAGTTGATGAACTTTTGAGAATTGAGAAATCTGAGTACCCTATGAGGATTGTCTATAGCTTTGGTATTTCTCATGAACACCCTGGGACATTCATTTTGACTTATATACGGAGTTCCAACCCGCACCATGAGTATGTTGGTCTGTATCCGAAAGGATTTAAATTCCGCAAGAGGATGTTTGAAGATATTGATCGCCTTGTGGCATATTTTCAAAGACATATTGATGATCCCCATGACTCTGCACCATCAATACGATCAGTTGCAGCGATGGTACCTATGCGCAGCCCTGCAGGTGGGGGCTCCTCAGGATTTGGTGGCGGTTGGGGTGGTTCGTCCAATGATGGTCGAAGAGGTGGTCAGTCTGGGGACAGAGATTCTAGACCAGGTAAAATCTTCTGTTTTTGTCCCTCCCTACTCGCTCCCTCTGTCTGTTCTGTCTCTGCTTCCCCTTTGTTTCATGATGAAAGGTTGCTCTTCAGCAATTCTGAAAGCTCTAAACCGACCTTGTTGGTGACTCCTCTTTAGACACCTGCTTTTTCTGCGAAATAGGCTGGGCCTATATTTTGCAGCTAGTAGGAATTCCTTTTTCTATAGACATTCTTTCCAGCACTGTTTGGCGTTTGTTGGGGGGGGGG
>ML332368.1:0-22162 GCA_005239505.1 Nicotiana paniculata | reverse complement strand
TGGCGTTTGGGGGGGGGGGGGGTGTCTATATAGCAGGCGAGCATTGTTTCAACTGCTCTCCGTTTTCCCTTAAGATCTCAATGAATGTTGGTTCATCAACTGAGCAGGTTAAGATTTGTGACTTATGTGCCCTAAATAAGATTTAAGGGAACTCCCTTGGGGGTGAGAGAACGTTTACTGCTTATCCTACTGTGTACACTGTGTGTCTGTCTTTGTCTAGAATGTGTTTAATTCTATTGGAAGTCTATCCATTGTTGCTCTGTAATGTGCAGTTGTTCATCGAGGTTGATAAAAGAGTAGAAAGATGCATACTGATTGCTAATGGGCTTTTCCGGTTTTGTTGCAGGTAGAAATGACTACAGAAATCGAAGCAGTCAGGATGATCAAAGTGGATTGCCGCCCAGGCCCTATGGTGGTGGTGGGCGTGGGCGTGGGCGTGGTCGTGGACGTGGTAGAGGAAATAACGATAATGACGGGCAAGATTCAGATTATGGCACTCAAAAGTGGGGTTCTAAGGAAGGTGGTGGAGGATGGGGTGCAGAAGTTCAAAAATCACCTGCTAGAGACACTTTCTCTGGTGGTTGGAGTGGTGGTGGAAGTGGTGCCGGAGGTGGTAGCGGAGACGGAGGTGGTTGGGGAGGCAGTGGTGGTGGTGGTCAGTCTGATGATTCTGGCTGGGGTGGCGGTAAAAAGGGTTCACAGTCCGGTGGCAGCGGAGGGTGGTGACTATCTATGATCATGGCAATTCATTTTGATAAAGCAATTCGTACTTATGCAGCCCTTTGGATGTATAAGGGCTGATGATTCTTGTCTTTTTGCATACATTGTTATCCAGGTTTCAACTTTGCATTCTGGAATTGAATTGCTAAGTGTAGCATCTTTGTAATTATGCCTCTACGTCCGTCCGTCCAAATGTTTTCCCTTCCCTCGTCATAATGTTTTCCCTTCCCTGTCAAAGGTTCCTACTGTTATTTTTACTGTTTTATGCTCTGCCCAACAAAAATCAAATTGATTTTGCATTCGTCTTATGTAGCTTGACGAGTGAATTAAGTTAAAAATCATATTTTTGAATAAGAAGATAAATTTTTCTTCTTGTCATGATTTTGTAATCAGGATGGAGGGAGGTGATTTACTCTTTAATAGAAGGGATTAAGAAGAAATTTTTTTCTTGTTGTCATGATTTTGTTTCTTCCGGTACTCCATTATTTTTCTTGTTCTGTCATCTTATGCGTGGGAAGAAAATAAATTTCTCTTAACATTGGCTTCTTTACCAATGTTGGATCTGTGTGTCTATATTTGGGTCTTCCCTTTTCTGATAGAAATATGTCTCTGTTGATTTGGACAATCCTGGGCTAGTACCTCAGGTGGCATAGTATTCTTTACAAAATTTTACAATAATTGTGGTATTTAGATCAGCTTGCGTTCCTTGACAGATCCCTGTGTTTGCAAATTTTCACCCGCAGGTAGTAGGGCCTCACGTTTTTATCTTCTATTTTGCCTCGAAGGATTTGAAACTACTCGTCATGGTTTTCATTTCATTGATCGTTAGGCTAATACCATTAAGCCTCGTGCCATAGTTGAGTTGATAGATGACTAGGTAGTGAATCTCGCATGTCAAAACTCAAAACCTGTATACAACAAAGAGGCGGTAGGCTTTTTATGTCAAATGATAATTCAAGTTGTCTTGAAATATTTTTCATGATCCATAAATAAATGAGAAATTTTCAGAAATCACTATGTTTTAGTGATTATTAGCTTGATATAGCTACCATTTACTAAATTACTTTTTATTGCTATATTTTCAGTTGTTATAGGTTGTATTCGATGTATTTTACTATTGTATTTATGAATACAGTAACAAAACTCGGCGAAAAATAGGAGAGTCTAGCTAAGCTGAGAATGTATTCGACTGTATTCGCGAGCTGTATTCGTGAATACAATAACAGAACTTGCGAAAAAAGGTCTTCAGTTGTTCAAAAATGGTAAGTGAATCAATTAACGCGATAGACTCCTAATATAACTCAAAAAATTCAATTATAACACACAAAAATTGTATTTTCAGTTATAGAAAAGATTCTCAATAGAAAAACACCCCAAAAATAGAGCAATCTTCAGAGATTCAATCCATCATTTCTTTTTTTTAGTGGTATTTTTACTAAAGTATTTTTAGTGGTATCTTTACAAATAGATTTATATATTGAAATTATATAATTACACTGAATACAATTAAATACATAAAAATACATTGAATACATGAAGTATAGCATGTCATTTATAGTGCAAAAACATATGAATACATATTGCAGATACATTTGAATACATATATACATCTGAATACATACATGAAATACAACGAGATACATTGAAATACAATAAAGAAAAAGACAGCGAATACAATGAAATACAACGATATACATTGAAATACGATGAAAAAAAAGGTAACAGACTCTTCAAGTTCCTCAGCCTCAAACTCCGTTCCCAATCCATCGGTATCCAGGCCGCAGCCATGTGGGACCTACTGGATATCTAAAAGCATAGGAAAGGAAGAGTCAACTCTTATGTTGCAAGGTTCCACCCCAACCTGGGGATTACAAAATAACGAAAAAGTAAAAGTGACCGAGATGCGAGGGGAAAATTTTTCTTTAACATTTCCGGAAAGACCACCTATTTGTTCGTTTATCGGGTTCAACACAAAATCATAAATAAGCTCTACCAAGGATTCCCAAGTATTTGGTACTGAGTTTCCTCCTCCCCTTTTAGTAACAAAATAAACCAAAAGTAGGACCAAACTGAGAGTTAGTAGCATAAACAAAGATGGATTTGTGAATGAGAAATATAAGTTTCCGATTTTCATAGACGAAGAGAATGGCATACTTAGGTCTCAGGATGAGATTCTGAAAGAGTAACCGCAATATCAGAAGAAATTCTTCCGTGATATCTTCCACTTTGTAATTGAAGGGTTCCAAACCTCGCTTCGTCGCTCAGTCCCTTGCTTCTTTCCTCCTCTTTTTCCTTTCGAGATATTTATACCAATGTGATTTAATTCTAGGTGCATATTTCAATTACGTCTTCCATGATTCTTAGTTAGAGGCGCTGCAAGGCACTCGACTAGAAGGAGTGGATGTTAGGCACGCAGGGAAGACTCTGACTATGCGCTGGCACTAGCCTTGGGCATGGATTCTTCTTTGATTGAAGGAACGAGACAGAAGAGAACCAGAACCATATCCTTCACACATTCAGTCTGATCTTATCTGCGCTATTGCCCGATCATAGCTGTATTGTATTGATGGCTCTACTACTCCCATTGTTGGGAGTGGTACTGTGAAAGAAAACCATATCGTCCTTACCGGAAGTGCCAGATCTTTACAGATCATAAGATGTTGAGGTACTTGATGGTACAAAATGAGTTGAACCTTCGCTAGGATGGCACATTTCTATTCCGGGGACGAGTATGTGTTCCTCAGGACAGTGACCTGTGCCATGATATCTTGGAGGAGGTGCTTCATCTACACAAAGATGAATTACTTCTTATTCGACCGGTCCTACCCCGTCTTATTAGGACAGGACCTTCTCTTATCCCGGATGACTTGAGCTTGTCTTGGATCTCTTCTTTGACAAATAGGACTTTGCTTAGATGGTTTGGCACGCTTAGCTTTCGATCGACGCAGAAGTTGATTGGACATCTAGGGGTAAAGCACTGTTTCGGTACGGGCCGCGAGAGCGGTACCAAAGCGAGGCAAACTATGAATACTATATATGACCTCAAAATAACTGGGGTCAAGGTCGTCTAGTGAGATGATGAAGGATAAGCTTCATCGTCGAGAGGGAAACATCCCGAATCACCAGCTAAGGCCCCTAAATGATCGCTCAGTGATAAAGGAGGTAGGGGTGTAGAGACAGCCAGGAGGTTTGCCTACAACCAGTCACCCTTGCATCCAACACACAAGGTGGCAGTGACTCTCGGAGGCAATTAATGGCAGATTCTCGGTCCTCTGCAGTTCGTTTCCTCAAAAGTTCAATAAACCTATGCAAAAACAATATGAAGACGACTTTGAGGGATCATCAAGTATTGGTCTAAATAGCATGGGGAGACAACTTTGAGCCGGAGGAGGGGGTTAGGGGTGACACAACAAGGAAGAGGGAAAGTGATCGCCGACCGGATCTGTCGTTCGCGGACCACGACCCCTGCTAGAGTTTCTAAAAGCAGGGGAGGAAAAAAACAGGGGAAAAAGAGAAGAAAGAGGAAAGAGAAAGAAGGAGAGATGGAAGACACACACCGTATTTAATGGCTTAAAGGTACGAACTGGCCATAAATAAATAGTTTGCTATAAAAATTAAAAGATAGCTATAAAAAATAATTTTTTAAAAAGATATTTATTTATAATAAATAAAGTATCAACCTTTGTAAAATTTCCTAAATAAAATAAGGAAAGTAGAAATGGATAGGGTAACAACAGCAGGCATAGGCATATTGAAGAAGTGAAGTTGAAAATAACACTTGGGCATTATATGTGCATAAATTGAATTTGGTCACGGGTGCTTGCGGTGTACCCCACAACACAAAATTAAGAAGGAACCTTTGTGCCCGTGATTGGATGGTTTTGCTCCCTGTACTTGAATCCGTTTTTTTATTTATTGCATGGTTTCATTTCGTTTTTTGTGTATTAAGAAAAAGTTGTTACCATCATATTAGTGAAACTGTAAAATTACTCGTATGTCTTGTTTCTCAGAATAAACTAAGTAAAATAAAACTCATATTGCTTTTAGTCTGGTATCATTTTTCTGGCCTTGTTGTTGTTATTTACTTGTTCCTATACTTCTCCTCGAACCGATGATCTTTCGGAAATAGTGTCGTCATCAGGTTTTTACTCTTGGTTGGATTTGATCTTTTATGTTATTGAGTAAACTCAATAATATGTTATGGTTTCTGTTTTATTGGTTCACCTAGAAATAGGTTAGGCTTTCTATCGAAATCAATGAGAAGTTTGTGTTTGGTTGAGCGTCCTCTTCGAAATTCAAATGAAAAGGTAGATATATATACTAATAACTAAGTGTGGCGATTGCTTACCATTTGACATTCACCCTTTAGATAAAGTTGAGAACAAGAAAGTCTTTTTTTAAAGTAAATTACCTTACCAAGGGTCACTTTATTTGCCCGTTAAGCTACAATTTTAATACTACTAGTTTTTCTTCTTCTTACGAGGTTATTTTTATTTTTCTCCAATTATCCCCTTTCTCTATCTTGGTTTAACAACAAATAGTTAAATATAGGGAGAAATTAAAAAATAGTTAGATTTAAAATAGTCATAGTTTCAAAAGTAATCGAAATTTAACCACTTTTTACGTAAAGATAAGTTTGAATGAAAACACTGTTCAAAACTCGAAAAATATTCCAACAAAATATACTGGAGTTCCGACATAAGTATACTGAAATTCCAGTATATTATATGAGTTCCAGTATAATATACTGTTCCAGCATACTATGCTGAAATTTCATACACAGGTGCTCCAATCTCCAGTATATTATGCTGGAACTTACCGCGTGTTGGAGTTCCAACATATTATGCTGGAAGTTCATGCACAGGTGCACCGATATCCAGTATATTATGCTGGAACTTTTCGTGTTGAAGCAAAATAATGGCTATTTTTCAACGACTTTACAAAAGCTGGTTATTTTTGAGTGACCAGTTCGAAACTGGCTAGCCCGTGCTGTTTTTACTTAAATATCCTCTATCTTCTCCTTTTTAAATATCGTATGATATTTTATTTTTGAACTGATTTTTGTCTTTTTAAAAGTTCTTGTGTACCAAAAGCGGAGGATAAACGATTAGAACGATAAATAGTATAGTAATAATGCTGAAGTGTTGTAAACATAATTAGAATACATGAAAATAAAATTCTTCCAATAGGTTTGGATAGAGATAGAAAGATTGTGTACACATGTTTTTTGGAAAATAAATAACATAAAAATTTCAAGATTTGGTACAAAAATACCTTTTTGTATGAGAGTTTTGTTTAAATTTTCATATCATCTATGCCCGCTAATTCTTCAAGAGTTGTCTTCTTTTTATGTGAATAAATTCATTAGAAGGAAGTGGAAGTTTAGAATAAAAATGTTATTTTATGGAAATAAAATCCATTTTTAAAATAGGAGATGAATTTCAAGATTTTATCGATTTAAGTGAATCAATAATCAACAATCGTTCATCTATGCTTTCAATCTTTTTTATATGGTACGACTAAGAGTTAAAATTAACATAATTCATTATTCATTATTCTCCAAAAAAAGAAACAAGACTTGATCATCATTATAATTAACCTAAAATATTTTTTCAAAAACTTTTAACCATATTTATGTTGACAAGACAAGGGACCAAAGTTGACAAAAAACGTGGAGAACTTCAACCTTTCGTTTCTAAATATGACTTTATTACAAAATCCAAAACACCAACCGATAAAGCGATAAACAACAACTTAAAACAAAACGCCACTGTAGCAAACCAACATTACTGTCTTATTTTATATTTTTATTCATTCATAAAAAATACTTACAGTATATTTTTATATTTAAATTCAATTTAACCTTAACCTTTTCTTTTATAACTAATAGCATATTTCTATATACATATTTAAGACTTTTTACTTTCTTTCTTAAACTTCCTACTTAAGCAAACCATGCAACATAAAATTAAATGGATAGAGAATAATGATTAAACTTTGATATAGCATATTTCCAGTAAAACTAACAAGTTTTTATTATTATTAATACAATTTAAGTTCTATGCGTTGACTATATTTACATAATTAAATTATTTATAATGTAATTACAACAACAACAATATACCCAGTGTAGTCCCACACGTGGGGTCTAGGAAGGGTAGAGTGCACGCAGACTTTAGACGCTCGGGTCAGGAAGGAGAAAAAGGAGGGCAATAACAAGCAAACCAATAAGCGAATTAAAAGTTAATTACAAGTAAATATAATTAATAACATGATATAAATGGTAAGTAATCTAGTAACACAAGTTACATTATACTAGTCTAAAACTTGTTTACATTATAAATGGTTATAAGTTAAATCCTTATTATGGTAAATTTTATGACATAAATTAAATTACTAGTAGTAAGAGTGTTGAATTAAGTAGGAGAAAAGAAGTGGACTACATATATTACCACTATATTTGAGTCTTACCAAAAAGGAAGTTTCTCACTTTCTCTCTCTTTTTCTCCTCCAACACACACACAGGAAAAAAAAGGGAAAGAGAAAAGAAGAAGAAGAAGCAATGGACTTTCTCTCACTACACACTCACAACACAAATGGAGATTAACAAAACTGAACCAAACCCACATTACTATTACTATTATTTTCAATGGGTAAAGTAGAAGAAGAGCATCAACTACCAATATCAACAGTAGGTGCAAATGGTACAGACCAAAATGTAGAGAATAATAGTTGCTGCAGCAGATTCAGTGGGTTTGTGAAGTTTAGATGTGTATTTGCTTTGCTATTTGGTGGAGCTGTTTTGCTTTCTGCTATATTTTTGTTGCCTTTTTTTCACACTGGAGATCTTGGGGATCTAGATCTAGACCCCAAATTTAGAGGTACCTAATTTTCTTGATTTTGGGTTTCTTTCTTTTTTTAATGTTAACATTGTCTTCTTTAGTAAAGTTCAATTTGGTAAGGGTAAGAGTTCCTAATTTGTTTTTGCTTTTGAGATCCTAATTACCCTTTTCTTGATGTTGGTTTTTTTTAATGTCAACATTGTTTATTTATAGTAAAGTTTGATTTTTTTGTGTTAGACTTGGTGGTTATAGAGTTCCTAATTTGGTGTTATTTTGATTTTAGTTTTTTTTCCCTTTTAAAAATGAACTGGTGGGTTTCTTCTAATCTTGTGAAATGAAGTGAAAATTTTCAATTTTGATGTTGTTATTACCATGTCAAATTTGGCAAAAAACGTTACCGTGTACAGGTGCCCATTTTCTTCATTTTGAGCGTTTATAATATCAATATTTCTTGCTATAGTAACATTTGAATTTTGTTGTGTTAGAATTGGTAATTATGAGTTCCTAATTTGTTTTTCTTGAGATCCTAATTACCGTTTTTGGGAGGGGTTGTTTACGTTATGGTTTAATTTGATTTTAACTCTTTTTTTCCTTTTTTGTTAAATGAACTGGTGCTTTTGATTGTTGGGTTTCTTCTAATTTTATAATATGGTAAATTTTCAATTTTGAAGGAGTGGATAATGCTGATATATGTTTGTCATTTTTCTTTATCTGGTGAGAATTATTGTTTTTGTTTTTTTGGCTGAGAACAAGGCTGTGTTATGACATAGGCTGATAGGTCTGGTATGAAAGCTTATGTTAGAATTCTTTTTAGGTAATCTCCTATTCTAGTAAATCTGTAAACAATTTTCCTCAGATCTTGTAAAGCAAATATGCACATTTCTGTCTCAGTGGAGTAGACTGTAGAGTAATAACCTTTAACTGAAACTAGAAATAAAAATAATTGTGTAATAATCTTTTAATTGTGGGATTGTATATTGTTACTAAGATGATCAACCTCTTTGTCATTGTTTCAGTTCTCTACAAAAATTTCCCCTTCTTTTGTCTTTTTTCTCTTTGCTTTTCCTTTTGGTGGTTTTCATTATAGTTCTTGTTACACTCAGTCACTCTTGTTATACTCAGTCACACTTTATCTATGTAGAAAGTTTATTAAGAAATTCAATTGCCAACAAGTTATTTTGACATGTCACATGTGGCCCTTGTGATAGTTGAGCATTTAAGAGGTTTTAGTTGCCCTATAGTGATATCCTTGTAGTATGAGCCCATACCATTATAACCCTAGTGTTGTTCACTTGCGAGGAAAACTCCAACTGGTCAAGCAAGATTTACTTTCTTTATGTTTTAGCCCAATGGTAAAAGTTTCCGCCATGTGACCAACAGGTCATGGGTTCAAGTCACAGAAATAGCCTCTTGTGGAAATGCAAGGTAAGGCTATGTGCATAGACCAATGTGGTCCATCCTTCCTCAGAAGCCCGTGCATAGCGAGAGCTTAGTGTACCAGACTACCCTTTTATGTTCTTAGACATTTTCTGACGTTAACATTCCCGTCCTAAATGCACGATGTTCAGGAAACAACCCCATAATTCTGGACTTTAATGATGGCTGAGCAATTAAAGATACCTCGGTGATCCGCTTTTGTTTGTATTCTTTTGCTTTAGGACCTTTCACTCTATTATTATTAAGATAATTGTCCAACTGAATTTAAAAGGGTGCTCCTTCTTACATATTCTTATGCATTGGCATGTGGCGATTTGTTTTGTCGTTCTCATTTGTGGGCTAGACATTGATTATAAATTTGTAAAGTACTGGGACCATTAGATCCACAAGCCTAAACATGCAGTGTCTGGAGAGTTTGATAACTGACACTTAGCCAAGTTAGTGAATGTGTTTTCTGTCCTTGTTAGGAGAGGAGTTTCTGGTGGTCTATTTAGTTCATTAAATAGCATCCTAACGCCTCACCTCTTCTGTTCTGCTGAGTTGTCTAATTGATTTCATCACATAATATGGAGTTGATCATTAGTTTTTATCTTCGTTTCATCTGTCAGTGGCTCAACTAGCAATCCACCCTTTAACAGTATATGTAATAAACAAATTCTACAATAAATTATCAAAGAAAAAAAGCAATTAGTTCCTATTCGAATATACAAAGAAAATAAAGGAGTATCTAATTGGTTTCTATTGCAGATTTGAATCAAAGTCTTGTTGATTTTTACCATTGCTTTCTCTTCTATGAGTATTAGTTTTACCAACTATGTCACAAGCAACTTGTGCTAGTATCGTTGAGTCGTGATTGATGGATTCACTTGTAGGCATAGAGTAGAATATCCCTTGGGCGTGACCCAGAAGCAAGATGTTCCAAATGTTAGTGGATGATTTCGGTGGGCATATAACATGCAGTGCAAACTTTACTCTTAGAACTCTTCATTTCTTTCTCCTATATTCTGTTGTAGTATTTTCAATATCTAATAATATATTTAAAAAATTGTTGCAGCTGATGTTTACACATTGCATAAACTTCCAGCTATTGATTTGTCACTGTGTTTGTGTTTGTGGCTTTATAGGTCATGACATAGTAGCCAGTTTCATGCTTGAGAAGCCAGCTTCGTTGATGGAGGATTACACCTTGCAACTTGAAGATGATATTTTTGATGAAATAAGTGTTTCCAACACTAAAGTATGTCAAATGTGGCTTTTTTTTGGTAAATAAATTTTTATTACCAGGGAAAGATGTTATTATATAAGTCAAAACAAAAACCCCTACAGCATGATCAGAGACTCAAGCCATAGTAAACTACTCAAAAAAAATGAACTACTGGTATCTATCTATTGTTTAGCTTTGTATCTCCTATTACAATAGTCACGGATACCAATTCATTGTTCCCCGTTTGCTTGCAATCTTCGCCTTGCTTGCACCTCGCGCATGTATATCTTGGACAATTGATCTTGTCAGACATTCAACATTTCTCTTCTTGCTCTGAAATACTCTAAGGTTCCTCTCTTGCCAAATAGCATAGCCACACGCAGCTAGGGTCAATCTGTAGGTATCAGCGCTACCACTTTTACCTCTAGCATATCTCTCAGCCCATTCTTGTTCCATTTTCCATCCCATTGGCTTCCTACTTATCCTCTGCCATTTTAGTAATCTGCTCCGCACACTTTCTGAATATTTGCATAGAAAGAATAGGTGTTCTCTGGATTCAATCTCAATTTCACATAGCGGACAGACCATATTACTCACAATACCCCATTTTGCAAGTATGTCCTTAGTATATAGTTTCCCATGAGCTATCAATCGCAATATAAAGATCCACTCGGGGCTTCCAGCATTATTGTATACGAGCCTTCTCCATGGGACTTTCTGGAAATCCCCTCGCATTTGGTGATAAAACTTATTTATAGAGAAAGAAGTCATTCCTACTATATCCGCAGGCATGTAACCAGCATTTGCAAAGTAGTCTTTAGCCTTCAAGATTTTCCTCACCCTCCAGGATGCTTGAGTATCAAATGTGGCTTTTCTTTGTTTTTCCTTTCCTCTCTTAGATTAACTGCTTTTGCTACTTGTTCCTTTTCTTACTGATTTATGCTTTTATAACAGGTGGAAATAATATCACTAGAAAATATAACTGGATCAAACATAACAAGGGTTGTCTTCGCTGTTGATTCTGATGTGAAAAATATGAGGATTTCTCCAACTGCTCTGAGTCTAGTCAGATCCGAATTTGAAACTGTAATTACTCACCCGTCGTTTTTGCATCTGACGGCATCTTTGTTCGGGGATCCTTTTTCTTTCGATGTGCTGAAACTCAGAGGAGGGATTACAGTGATCCCTAAACAAAGTGGATTCCTCATGCAGAATGTGCAGATCCGATTCAACTTCACATTGAACTCCTCCATCGATGAAATTCAAGATAAATTTGATGAATTAACAAGCCAGCTGAAATCAGGGGTACACCTTGCATCATACGAGGTGCACAAATATGAGTGCTGTTACCTGCATTGACTTTTATATCCTTTGCTTTCCTCTTATGTTGGTCATCGATGCAATTCATGATGATGTCATTAAGCAAGTCTTGATGACTTTCTATTCTATTTACAATCATCATTTATTGTTCCTGCCACATGACGCCTACCGCTCTTCTTTTCTGTTTACTCGTATAGTTGACTAAGTGTAGTAATAGCTTTCTGTCCTTTTTGTCTTCAAGGAAATTAAATAAATGGAAAATGATAAATAGTAGCTCCAGGGCATTGGAAATGGTTTGAATTTGATGTTCTAGGATTTGACCTGCTTCTTCAAATTACAATTTTGTAACAAGATTGTCATCAATAAAAACTGCTAGGATAGTGATAACCAGCACTATGGTTCAGTAATTCCATTTTTTGCAGTTCTGCTTTTAGGTCTAAAAAGTTTGCAGTGTTTGCCCTCGGAATCTGCTGCTTTACAGGAATGACTTATTTAGCACACAAGCGTACATGCAGTCACACGCTGCACATATATATAGATATATTTATTTTCGTATTTACATACCGTAATATTGACAATACTTGTGAAAGCATTGGTTCCTTTGTCATGGTAGAAGATTTCATGGTTTCTAATTGTGCTGGCTGCTGGCTTCTTGCATACTATGTATCTTTCTATTTGTAAGCATTTATGTTTACTGTTTGCATGTTGATTGATATTTCTCACTTCTCTTTAAATGCAGAACTTGTATATCAAATTGACAAATACAAGAGGCTCGACGGTGAATCCTCCCACTATTGTTCAGTGTCAAGTTCTTTTAGCAGTTGGGATAAATCCTTCCAATTCTAGGTTGAAGCAGTTGGCTCAGACCATTGGTTCTAATTCTAAAAACCTTGGCCTTAATAACACCGTGTTTGGGAGGGTTAAACAAGTTAGCCTGTCTTCTATTTTACAACATTCTCTTGGTAGTCCTTCACCTTCTCCGGCTCCTCAACCTTATCACCCCCATCAACACCATCACCACCACAGCCGCCACCACCACCACCAAGGCTCGAATGTTGCTCCTGCAATTTCACCTGCTCCGAGGGCTGAGAAAAGGGGATCAGTTAGCGGGAAAGTTTCACCAATATTGGCACCTGTGCCAACGTCTGCACCAGTGGTTGCACCTGCCCCTATACATTCAACTCACAAAGGTCATGTGGCGAAACCTCCTTGTCATTTTGAGAGATTCCCAAGGAAGGCGACTAGTCATCCTCCCGTACTACCACCTATTAGACCACCAGTCCCTCCACCTCATATTGCTCCCTCTCCACCACAGAAAATGCATGCTCCCACACCAGTCCCGCATGAAATCTCTGCGTCGAGCCCATTGCCCAATGTTGTGTATGCTCACGCTCAACCTCCTCCAATGACACCTTCAGTTGCAGAGCCTCCTAACAGAATACCTTCAGGTTCAAAATCGCCATCTTCATGTAAGTAGCAAGAACATTTTCTGTTTGTTTTATACAGAAAAGCTAATAAGCTCTCGAGGCATGTTAAGAAATCTTTCATCAGTCTTCAATATTCTTTACCTTTCATTCAACCGAGGAGAGAGATTTCCATTCTAGTTATATTGTTCATTCTGTTTTGGCTCCTGAAGATATTTGCTAGTCACCTGCTCTGCACTCTCTTACTACCAGAAATATGCACTCAATTGCTCTATGTTTTTACTCTTCATGTTGAGTGATAATCTGGTGTACTCCATTTTTGCAGCTTCTACAGCGATCTCTTCTTCAAGCTTGTGGGCGCTCCCGCTGTTTCTTCTTCTTGTACCACGTTTATAGAAGCAGAATGAAGGAATTTTCCCCCCCTGGTGACGCTGAACAGTATGAAAATGAGTTCCACGTATCATTTCATCTAGGCCAAAGAAAACTAAATGGAGGAGCTTTGCGAAGTGGGAACAATGCCAGAAGGGCATCCCTCACACGCAAATGAATATATGTGGTTGTTTTGTGCTTGTAAATACTGTATCAAAGATTCAGTACCGCGGTGCATTTACAGGTCAAAGTCACAGAGGTGACAGGCCTGTGATGACATGCATTACCACTGTTATGTATGATACCTCTTGCATAAAAGTAAAGAGGTAAAAAAAAAAAAGAGCAACCAACAAATGTATAACAATGCCTTTTTGTTTCTAATATCTTCTGGGCCTGCTCAAAACTCCGAAGTTAAGCATGTTTGGGGGAGAATAGTACTAGATGGTTGACCTTCTTGGAAGTCCTCGTGTTGGATACCCCTTTGATTTTCAAAAAAAGAAAAGAAAATAAGAAACTTCCGAGCCGGTTAGCTACGATTCCTAGCTATGAACAAAACCTAATTTTATCCTTTGATTTGCTTACTGTATTTTTGTTTGTTCCTGCAACAAAAATATGGTTTATGTCCTTTATCTTCAGCATTATAGGAGCTGATGTAAAATTGGATGTAGCAGACCTCAAGTATTAAATAAAATTGTATCCTTTTTAGTAGCTTAGATTTTTAGTAGTGGTATATATATATATATAGAGCAGATGAAGTGTTTGAGTTGGGAGTTTCATTGCGTTAACAAAAATACGCTCATTGACTGATGATGATGACAATGAAGGAGAATTAGAGCTTGTGTTTGGCATATGAAAAACAAAAATGGATTGTTTTGGTATATTGATGAAGTGACAAGAAAAGAGAAAAAGGAGTTTAGTTTCTTCTTCCCCTTAGTACTTTGAAATTCTTTTTCTTTTTAAATTGGTGAAATTTTCACTCATACTTTTTAGTACTTTGGCCATTTTTCTTTCAATGTCTAGATTTGGTGTATCAACATTTTCTTTCAATGTCTAGATATGGGTATAAAACTTCTGTAAGAATTAGTACATTACACATGGAAAACCTTTGCATTCTTTGGAAGTTAAGCTGAGGCTTGATACACCGAGCTGTTTTTTTTTGAATTTTCTTACTAATACAAGTTTTGGAACCTAAGTCAAGATTGAGGTTCTTGTCATGAATAATTAGGAATGCTGAGTTAGGAGTGAAGAAAGCCACATCAAATCAAATGAGTACTTTATTTTAAACCAACTTGTGATTGTTTTCCATTTGACAATTTCAAATACTTTTGGATTATTAAGAGGAGTTAGAATAAGACAGAATCATGTGTGGGTCCTTTTTGGTGGGTCAATCCTCGCTGAAAAATAGTTGCACCAAGTGTCAGTAATTATCAAGAATATTTGTTTCTAATCTTTTTATAGTGAATTTGATCAAACAAAAATTTCTAAGTTTTAAAAATTAAAGAACTATGGTTTTCAAGTATAAAAAGGGACATTTTTCTAAGACCATAAAAATAGGGATATTCTGCCAACATCAGGCCCTTTGGGGGTCACGTCGTACTAATTTTTGATTTAATCATATGCATCAAATACGGTTTTGGGTGTTTATATAAGTTTGGGTTTAAACTTTTCTAAGGCCCAAATATAATCGAATGATTTTTTATGTTCTTACTCGGCAAAATAATAATATCAATAATGGATCTTTAAAAAAAATAAATAAAATACAAATAAAAAATTATGCCAAATAAAACAACAATCTTAATTGTCAAATTCACCTTGTAAAAAGTAAAAAATGAAACTAAAAACTCTCAGTACTAAAAGAACGTTAGTTCCTATAGCGGTAACTTTACTATCGCGTCCCCGACACACACCGCCCTATGGCGCCATCAGATGGGACCCTAGAGGCGCGTAAAGAACAGAATCCTGATGCTCTCTCCTGAACCAAACTCTCCGTGTACTAAAAGAACGTTAGTTCCTATAACGGTAACTTTACTACCATATCCCCGACATGCGCCGCCTTATGGCGCCATCGGATGGGACCCTAGAGGCTCGTAAAGAATAGAATCCTGATGCTCTCAACAAGCCGATTCAGGAGACAACAGGAATTTCTGGGCAGCCAACCTACGCCACTACAGTATGGCTTCTACTACTACCCCGATAGGAAACACCCGAATTTATAGTACAAATTGTACGGCTATATATTATGAGACCTTTGAAAAGGCTGTTCGAATCAATGGTATTATGCTAGATCTTTTAAAATATCTTTACCAATTAATGCCCAAATATTATCAAATGATTCAGTATATTCATATTTAGCAAAACAATAATGTCAACAATGGATCTTTAAAGAAAATAAAAAATAAAAAAATAAAAAAATAAAAAAACCCTAAAACGACTAAACCCCCTTCCCTAGTCGTTCCTAAACCCCATTCCCGATCCCCGTCTTCTCTCCTTTTCTCTCGATTGATAACTCACGGTTTCACAACAAGAAGAGGTAAACATATCTTCTCTCCTTTTCTCCATACCAAATTTGGTTAATAACTGAACTGTTGGCCTTACATATAGCGGCATACTGTTTGTTGGTCAGTCATCAAGGATCCAAATCCTGATTTTTGGACGTTATGAGTTCCCAATTGGCAAATAAATTTTGAAAGATATTAGGCATGCCATAGTGAGACTTGAGTGTATACACGTCTATGCTTTAATGAAATCTATATAGAAAAGTTCAAGTAAGTATATTCTACCTTTCTTTTATCAAACTATCCCAAATTTGTTCCTATGATCTTAAATTTGATTTTTTTTTTTCAAATAGTAACACAAACACTCCCTAATCACCAATTTAGTAGAATAACACAAAATCAAAAAGGCTTATTTTATCTTCTTCAACACTTTCTAAAGTCAAACAATGGAGTTATGAGATCTGTACAGTAAATAACCACAATCTGTATCTGAACGAAGTTTAAGCATAAATTATCAACATTTAAACAGTTTTAACAATAATCGATCATAAACTTTTATTTTTCACGATTAAACAAAAATTGCAAGCTTCAAAAATGAAAGAATTATGGGTTTCAAGTAAAAAAAGTGATATTTTTCTAAGCCATAAAAATGATACCATTCCACCAAGATCAGTCCCATTAGGGGTCACGTCGTGCTAATTTTAATTTGGGCATATGCATCAAATATGATTTTGGGAATTTATTTAATTTTGGGCTTGAATTTTTTAAGGCCCAAATATTATCTAATGATTCGGTACGTTCATACTCGGGAAAATAATAATGTACTAATGGATCATTAAATAAAATAGATGAAAAATAAAAATAGAAATAAACAAGTATGCCTAATAAAGCAGCAATGTAAATGGTTCAATTCGCCTTGTAAAAAAGAAAATTGAAACTAGAAAAAGTAAAAACTCTACTTCTTCAATCGCTCCTATCTTTCCGATCCCCTTGTTCTCTCTCAATGAACCTTAAACCCCTTTCCGGGTCCCCTTCTTCCTCTAAACTCCCTTCCCCTCCCTCTCCAGTTGGACTACTCACAATTCATAACTCAAAATAGGTAAACAGATTTATCTCATTTTCTCCATACATAGTTTGATCGACACACTAATTTCCTTTTGTTTCTTTGCAACCCATTCATCAATGATCCGGATCCTGATTTTGGAAGTTACATGATCCAAGTAAAAGAGGGGATATATTTCTAAGACCATAAAAAATGGGAACATTCCGACAAGATCAGTACCTTTGGAGGTGACATCGAGCTAATTTTTGATTTGGGTATTTATCTAAGTTTGGGCTTGAACTTTTTTAAGGCCCAAATATTATCGAATAATTTGGTACATTCATACTCGAAAAATTGATAAAGTCAATAATGGATCTTCTAAAATAAAATAAAAAATAAAAAATAACAATAGAAATAAAAAATTATGCCAAAGAAAGAAGCAATCTTAATTGCCCCGACGCTGGAATATCTCTTAATATGATTATGGTTGAACTCGGCTATTACGGGTTGTCAGTGTTGGTTATTCTATTATTGTATAATGCCAGGATATTAAAAGTTTTTTATATCTCCGGTAATCAAGCTCTGGCTGACAAGTTTGACAAGCTACAATAGGGATTTAATGAGATGAAGAGTGCTGGAATATTGGTGCTTCTTCGAGAGAAAGATTCTATTATAATTCAAAACCTAAAAGAAGGAGCATTGACCTGAGAAAGCGGTGGTGTCGGCGTTGCTGCCGGATGTGCCGATACTGCTGGAATTTGAAGATGTTACGACAATAGTGCATGGAAGCAATCAAAGTAGTATCAGATGGTAAACTAGTGGCAATTGAAACCGAGTTTGTCATTATATCATGTCAATAAGATTACTTATCAAAGCATGTCCCTGCTTTGCTAGTTTTAGGTAGTGTATAACCTCGCTTTATATTAAATCTATCTCTTTGAGTACTTAATGCCATGTTGAAACATGAGTATTGCTTATATCCAACTCACTGAACACGATAAAAAGGTTTCCTTTGCACCTTTTTGATTAAATCATTGTGCATGACACATCTTGATTCTTGTCCCCTTTATTGATACAAAAAAATAATAATCTTAATTGCCCATTTCACCTTGTAAAAGTAAAAATTAAAACCACTAAAAACCCTGCTTCTTCAGCTGCTCAACCTTGAACCCCTGTTGGAGCCCCCTTCTTCCTTTAAACCCCCTTCCGGTCCCCTCTCCCGTTGGACTACTCACGATTCATCACACAAAATAGGTCAACAGATTTATCTCATTTTCTCCATACATAGTTTGATCAACACACTAATTTACTTTTGTTTGTTTGCAACCAATTCATCAATGATCCAGATCCTGATTTTGGAAGTTACAAGATCCAAATCAAAGAAGAAATTAGGCCAAATATTCATAATACCCCTCTGAAGTTTGATAAAAATTTAATATTTGGTATATGAGAGATTTGAAAAGGTTGTTCGAATTTAAGGTATTATTCTAGATCAACTAAAATATCTTTGCCAATAAGGCCAAATATTATCGAATGATTCAGTTCGTTCATACTCAACAAAATAATAATGTCAACAATAGATCTTTAAAAAATTTAAAAATAGAAATAGAAATAAAAAATAAAACCCTAAAATGCCTAAACCCCCTTCCCTAGTCGTTCCTAAACCCCATTCCCAATCCCCTTCTTCTCTCATTTTCTCCCGATTGACAACTCATGATTCCGCAACTAGGGAGGTAAACATATCTTCTCTCCATTTCTCCATACCTAGTTTGGTTAATAATTGAACTGATGACCATACGTACAGTGGCACACTAATTATTGGTCAGTCATCAAGGATCCGGATCCTGATTTTGGACGTTATGAGTTTCAAATCGGCAAAGAAATTTTGAAAGACATTAATTAGGCATGCCGTAGTGATATTTAAGTGTATACACGTATATGATTTAAGAAATATGGTACAAAAAAGTTCAAGTAAGTACATTATAAGGGTGTCAAACGGGCTGGATTGACCCGTTTCCGGACCGGCCCAGATCAGTTGAAATCGAAACCGGCCCGACCCGGTACGAAGGGGACCGGGTGGGCTGGGTAGGAGGGGTAGAAGGGGTTGGTCCATTTATAATTTTTCTACCGGTTACCCAGACCGGTCCAATCCGGTCAAAGTGAACAGTGCACTTACCGATTAAACCGGCCCAGACCGGCACAATTTTAACGACTACATTTTTTTTTGTTTTTTTTTAAAATATTATTAGACGTATTATGCATTTATGCTTAATGTTTTAGTTTGTTATTTAATATTATTAGACGTATAAATGCAAGTTTGAACTTTAGTTTGCAGTATTAAATGTAAACTTTAGTTTGCAAGTTTGAAGTTTTGAACTTGCAAATTATAAGTAAATTCTTAATGATATATTCAAATATAAGAATTTTAAAGTATTTGTATCCTTTATTCAAACACTATTTTTATAAGTTTGTTTTTTTGTTTATATTTTTACGATAGTTATAACAAATAAAAAAAAAATTAAAAAAAAAACATTTACTGTTAACTCGGCCCGGCCCGACCCAGTTTACCCGTAATCCTTACAGTTAATTTTTATCCGGATGAACCCGAACCCGTTAAACCCATTAAGCCTCAACGCGTAACCGGCCCGGTTAGTAACCTGTGCAGTTCACATTTTTCCCTACCCAGCCCGGCCCGACTCCCCTGATTAACACCTCTAGTACATTCTACCTTTCTTTTATCAAACCACCCCAAATTTGTTCCATAAATCTCAAAATTTAAATAAAGCTTTCAAAATCTAACTTATTATTTGCTCTCTTTTACTTGTGTTTTAGGCCAAAAATGCTTGAAGATATTCCCGGAAACTAATGAAATATGCTTTCTTGCAGTCAACTCACAAAGGAGTCAAAAATTAAACAAAAAACAAGGCTGGGCAAAGAGGTCTGAAGTGCGGGCTGCACAAATATTGTGAGGCCGCGAAAGCTATGACGCGGCCGCGATCATAATTATGCTGTACGTAAGAGGGAAATTCAGAGAATATGATATTGGGCTAAATGATAAGCGCGGAACACACCAGAAATGTGCGGCCGCGAAAGTCTTTGTGCGGACGCAAGTGAAATTACGCGGACCGCGATGACTGAGATTCATAGAGCTTACAACTTGAAAAAAAGAGAGAAGTGCGGACTGCACTAGAATTGTGCAGCCGCGAAAGTCCCTTGTGCGGCCATGATCGAAATTATGCGGTCCGCAAGATGAAGAATCAAAAAGTTGATCTCAAGCCAAACTCAAGCAAGTGCGTACCACATCAATTTTATGCGGCCGCACTTGGAATTATGCGGTCCGGGAAAGCTCAGCTCAACCCAGATCCAAAAGAGAAGAACACGAACCACATCAGAATTATGCGGCCCCGAAAGCAAGAGTGCGGCCGCACTCAGATATATGCGGGCGCCCAACCTCTGCATGAGCATTTTTGTCAGATATTTTTAGCTTAGTATAAATAGAAATTTTTGTCATTTTTAGGTGATGTTATGTTTTGTAAGAGAAACTGAGACGACTGAATATTCTATTTTGGGAAATTTTGTACTAGATTCACTTCTTAACATTAGATTTTCATTCCATAAATTAATATTATGGATTTTATCTTCATTTCATCTTTAATTTCTGTTATTTCCATGAGTATCTAAACTCATAGCTAGGGTTGTGACCCAACCCTAGTATGTGTATTTAATAGGTATTTGATTTTAGGGCTTGAATGTGAACGGGTTATTGATATTTAGCCTATTTCGTCTAGAACTATAGAATTAATGGTTGCAAACATTGATTCATGCCTTTATGACTTAGTCTCTACTTGAGAAAGAGGGACTAAGTCTAGGAAAATTAGGCTAACAAGGAATTGGGGTGAACTCAAGAAATTGGTAGCCCCAATTAAAGGGTAAACTTAGAGATAGTAATACGCGACTTGAGCTCATATCACTTGATTTGCATGAATACCCATTTGGACTTGAGAAAGCCAAAATGGACAAAATCACTCAAACTACCGAGAGGTATAGACTAAGTATCCGGCTGTGATAGATATATTACAACCCTATCCAATCAAGCTTGCCCAAGATTTTTCTACCCGTTAAATATCCACCTAGGTAGAAGTCACAACCCTAGTCTCTTTAAACACTTGAAAAACTATCATGACCCAAATTTCCCTCCGTTGGGTATCGTGATGGCACCTAGTCTTAGGGACTAGGTAAGTCTAACAGTTACTGAGTAACAACAATAATAAAAGAAAAACTAACAGTTTTAGAATCTCAAAAGAATGCACAAACTTTCCCAAAACCGGTAATACAAGTCATAAGCTCTACGAATCTTCTACAACTTCTAAGTACAACTGTTTGGAAATAAATACAACAGTGTATGAATAATAAATACAAATAAGGTAACTCCGAAGCCTGCGAACGCAGCAACAGGTTACCTTGAGTCTCCTCGGCAATCATCCACACAACTACTACAATATATATACCTGGATCTGCACACAAAAATGTGCAGAAGTGTAGTATGAGCACACCACAATGGTGCCCAGTAAGTATCAAGACTAACCTCGATGGAGTAGTGACGAGGACTAGTCAAGACACCACTGGTCTAGTAAATAAATAACATGAATATAGAAATGACCGAACGTTACATCTACCTAAGGCTTCACAGAATAATTTACGACAATGACAATATATTGAGGAAGGAAATTACAGAAATCAATCGCGAACAACACAGAAATACACAGAAAGATGGAAAGCAAAACAAGACGAATCAAAAGGAAGCACAATACAATAGAGAACACTAATAACTCAACTCCACGTCGGTTCGTTCACATCGGGCCTTAGCCATTAAAATCTGTAACTGGTAGAAGTTTTTAAACAACAGTTTATATGAAAAACTCTTGCAAATAAAATCATTTTTGTATGGAAGAGTTTCCTTTAAAAACATACTTTCTATAAAAGTAGATATAAGTATATTTAGTAGAGAGAATTACGTAAAACATAGTTTCTTTAAAAATACGAAACTTTNAATATCAAATCTTGCCAATAATTGCAGTGAGAGATCAGTAGGAATATCCAAATTTAGAACAACGGAATAAAATACAAAGACAAGTGTACGACATCACCCTTCGTGCTTTTACTCTCATCCTCACCAAAACAAGTGCAGTAAATAGCAAACAGGAACAACAAAAATAATAATGCATGAACACTCGACACGGAATGTCCCATCGTGCAATAAATAAATAAAACTCGTCACGGAATGTCCCCTCGTGCAATAAATAAATAAC
>MDKI01213113.1:0-16118 GCA_005239505.1 Nicotiana paniculata | reverse complement strand
TGGGATATGTTGGGCTTTCTCCCTTTAAGTAATTCATAGGGAGTTTTCTCTACCAGAGGTTTGTTCATGCATCTATTGATTATGTAACAAGTAGTGTTTATTGCTTCAGCCTAGAAGTTGTGAGGTAGTTTGCTAGATAGAAGCATGGTTCTTGCCATGTCTTCAAGAGTTCTATTTTTCCTTTCAACAAACCCATTTTGCTGTGGGGTTCTAGGAGCATAAAAGTTATGATTAACACCATGTTCATCACAGAACGCAGCAAACTTAACATTCTCAAATTCAGTACCATGGTGATATCTTATTGATGCTAGTTGATGTCCTAATTGATTTTGAGTTTTCTTGAAAAATGAGGTGAACATATCAAATGATTCATCCTTAGATGCCAGGAATGAGGTCAAAGTGAATCTTGAAAAATCATCAACTAGCACCATTACGTATTTCTTACCACCTCTACTCAAAGTTCTCATAGGACCACATAGATCCATATGAACCAGTTCCAACGTCCTGGTGGTACTGACTATTTTCTTACTTTTGAAAGAGGACCTTACCTGCTTCCCCCTGGCACATGCCTCACAAACTTTGTCTTCCTTGAACTTAATGTTAGGAAGTCCTACCACTAAGTCCTTAGAGACTAGTTTGTTAAGCTGAGTTAGACTCGCATGACTAAGTCGTTTGTGCCATATGAGGGATCACTTTCACAACACACTTAGACAAGTGAGTTCATTTTCAGACAGTGTGGACAAGTCTATGACATAGATGTTATTCATTCTTTTTCCCTGCAAAACAATCTTGTCAGTAAGCAGGTTAATCACAAAACATTTTGTGGAAGTAAAAGCAACCAGGTTACCTCTGTCACACAGTTGTGATACACTGATCAGGCTATATTTCAAGCCATCTATTAGATACACATGTTCAATGGATCGTGTGTCATCCTTACCTACCTTACCAACCCCAATGATTTCACCTTTCTTTCCATTTCCAAAGGAGACATTTCCCCCTTTGAGACTTTCAAGTGAAAGGGACTGTTCCATGTTCCCGGTCATATGCTTTGAGCAGCCACTATCCAAATACCAAATCTGGCTGCCTCCTCTCACTTGAACCTACAAAAAGAATCAGAGGTTAGTCTTAAGAACCTAAACTAGTTTGGGTCCTTTTCTATGATATAATGGATGAATCAAATTTTTCCTGGCCCAATTTGGTAACCAGTTTTTTCCTTTTACAAACCTCTTATTTCTTCGACTGGCCTGCTCTTTTGCAGTACACTCATATTTGTAGTGCCCAGTCTTACCACAATGGGTGCAGATTTTATTCTCAGGAAGAGTGAGATACTTGTTTTTGGGATCCCACTTGGGCAATTGACTTCCAAAGCCAATCCCTCTCCTGTTGCTACTATGATTCTCTTGAAGCCATATCAGGGCATCAGAGGATTTATTCCATTTACAAGTTCGATCTAATTCATGTTTGACTTTGCCAAGTTCTTCATTAAGAGTTCTTATCTGTTCATCCTTGGCATACATCTTATCTTTTAGTTTTTCCATGTTTTATTCTATCATGATATGAGAATAATCAACAACCTTTTTACTTGATCCTAGCTTTAGCTTTAAGTTTTCAGATTTTAGTTCTAGAATATCAGTTTCAAGTGGATGAACCTAGTTCAACAAGTCAGTGTTTTTTCTTTTCAGATTCATTGACTCTGATTTCCAGGTTCATGCACTTTGTTTTTAGCATT
Organism: Nicotiana paniculata; assembly: GCA_005239505.1. Classification (NCBI taxonomy): domain Eukaryota; kingdom Viridiplantae; phylum Streptophyta; class Magnoliopsida; order Solanales; family Solanaceae; genus Nicotiana; species Nicotiana paniculata. The sequence goes on along the minus strand of MDKI01213113.1, from coordinate 14,389 downwards.
GCACATTCTTTAGATAGTTGATCCTTTTCTTTGGTTGTTGCCTCAGAATCATCTATGAAATCAAGCTGCAACTCAGAGAGTATTTCCTTAGATAGGAACTTTACTTTGTTTTTGAGATGGGAGATACTTACCTCTGGTTCTTCATGTGATTCATTGTCAGATTCTCCAATTGTCATGTGCGCCTGATCTTCAGTCTCCCCATCTTCTGATTCTTCATCTGAACTTTCCCCCCAAGAAGCAACCATAGCCTTTGTTCTGGTTTTCTTGGGTTGGACCTGTTCCTTCTTCCTGTTCCTTCTCTCATATCTCTCCATTTTCCATTCTACTTCCCACTGAGGACAGTTTTTAATGAGATGGTCCGTCTTACCACATTTATAGCATCCCTCGTTGGTTGGCCTTTCTGGAGCTTTTGCTTTGTTGTAGTTTCCTCCTCTAGAGATGCCTTTTTTCCTCATGAGAAAGTTTCTGAATTCTTTGGTGATCATGGCCATCTCATCATCTTTCAGATCTGCTCCCTCAGTGATTCTTAATTCTAGACTCCTCTCCTTCTTTGGACCATCCATCTTCATTGTCTGCCTTCTTAGTTCATAGGCAGTGAAGTTTCCAATCAGCTCATCCAATCCCAGGGTTGCCATATTTTTGGATTCCTGGATAGCAGTGATTTTACTTTCCCAAGAAATAGGCAAGACCCTTGTAAGGATCTTCTCAACCTTGTCCTATTCAATAATGACTCTTCCAAGAGACTTCAGTTCATTAGTCAAGGTTGTGAACCTTGTGTACATCTCTTGGATAGTTCTCTTTCTTTCATAGTGAAGTTTTCATACTAAGAGTATAGAAGAGTACTTCTTGACCTTTTTACCTGAGGTGTTCCTCCATGGGCTACTTGCAAGGTATCCCAAATCTCTTTGGCAGTGGTGCAACTTTGGATTCTGCTGTACTCATTTAGACGTAGTCCACACACTAGCCATTTTTTGTCCTTTGAATTCTTCTCCCATTTCTTCAGATCCTCAGTAGTGAAATCAGCTCTTGTCTTTGGTATATCTATACCTTCAGCAGTCTTCATCATGGTAGCTAGAGGACCATCAGTGACTATGTCCCAGAGTTCATAGTCTTCTCCAATTAGGTAATCCTTCATCCTATTTTTCCACCAAGAGTAATACTGGCCATTGAAGAGTAGTGGCCTCGCATTTGATTGACCTTCCCAATTTCCAGGTGGTGCACCCATCTTGATCTTCTCCAAGGTTTTAGCCTTTCAAGGATAACCTGCTCTGATACCAATTGATGTTTTAGACGTCAATACCACACAAGAAGATATGTCACTTTGTGTGGTACCCAATTTTCGAGTGTTGCCTCAATAGAAGAACCTGGTTCTTCTTGGTGTTCCAACTACTACTGTTGCGGAATAATAAAAGCAGTAAAGTAAAAACACATAGATTTTTACATGGAAAACACCTGGCTCAAAAGGTGAAAAAACTAGGACCTACCCCTCAGTAGGATTTGCTCAAACTCTTCACTAAAACTCCGAGCCAAACGGACTTACAAAATAAACTCTTTTGTAATCCTAGGACTAACTCTAATCCCTTTGTAGTAACTAGCCCCTAGCTAATTTCTACACACCTCAAGTTAACTCTAACTTGAACAATACGTACCTATTACAATTGCTTCTATGAAAGCTGAAAGATACAATATTAAAACTCCTACTACAATCAACTAGACTCAATAATCAATCAGATGGAACTGGTTCTTCTAGTTAAACTGTAGCCTTTGGATCGCACAATGATTCTACTACCAAAATAACTTTGGGAACTTCGCTTTCAGATTCTGATTCACTTCAGCTTTTTTGCGTGTAGAATTCCAGCAGAAATACATCAAGTATTTATAGAGTCAGTTGTTGAGCTTGTCGTCCAATTCTAGTCCAACTCTACCTGGGTGAACATAATTCGTACCAAACTCAACTTCCTTTATTTTATTACTTTCCTTGCTGAATTCAACTTAAATCAACTCATCAGTTTGCAACCTTTCTCATTAGGAGACAATCCCTTGGTTCTTTTATATTTCATATTCACAAACATCTCCTATGCATATACGATTCATGTGCTAGCTATTCAGTTCAAGATATGTGCTCTGATGGACCTGGTTCAACTAGTTAGCCATTTGTCAATCTTCAAAACTATGCAGTGACATGGGTCAACACACCTAAGCAATCTAGCATGGCAAGACTAATTTTTCGGAAAAAAATATTTTTCCAAAATTTTTTATTAAAATACAAAATCACCACTTATTCTGAAATTTTCTATTAAAATACAAAATCAACACTTATTCCGAAAAAAGTAAAAAAATTCCGGAAAAAATATTTATTTTGAATTTTTTTTATTAAAATACAAAATCAACACTTATTTCGAAAAAAGTAATTTCCGAAAAAATTATTCTTGATTGGGGTTTAAGATTTGATTGAAAAACTCCATTGTTCTCTTTTGTGAATTTATGATTAGTTTGATCTAAATTTTTAGATGCTTATCTGCTATAGCTTCACAACAGATACACCTCTACTGTAAGTATCAATTGGTTCATCTGACGTTCATATAACTTTTGGAGTTTTCAAATTTTCAAGAATTCTGAAATTCAACTTCAAGTGAAATTTAAAATTTTCATGGTTGAATACTTATTCTGAAAAAATATAAAATTTTCTGGAACAATATAATAAAGCATTTTCTGAAATAATTTATTTTGTATATTATATATAATATTTTAATAAATAAATAATTTCCAAAATAAGTGAAATTTCCAGAATTTTTTTACTTTTTTTCGGAATAAGTGTTGATTTTATATTTTAATAAATAATTCAAAAATAAATAACGTTTTCCTTTTTTCGGAATAAGTGTTGATTTTTTATTTTAATAAAAAAAATCAAAAATAAATATTTTTTCCGGAAATCTTTTACGTTTTTCGGTAAGTAATGATTTTGTATTTCAATAAAAATTTCTGTAAAAAGAATTTTTTCGAAAAACTAATTTTGCCATGTGGATGGACATTTAAGCAAATCTAAACCATTGGGACTGTCATGTCAGCTTCAATGGAAAGACTAACGGTTTAAGGGATATTTGTTGTCCAAAACATAGACGACAAGGATATTTTTGATACCAAGTTCAAGGATATTTTTTATACCAAAACATAGATGGCAGGGATATTTTTGATACCAAGTTCAATCGCTAGAACACATATCTCTTCTGATGAATGATCTTTTATGTTCTGCGTTTCACAAGTTGGCACGTAATTTCTTAATTAACCAGGAATCATAAGACAAAAGGTGACATAACATTTGGGTTCCCCTTAAAAGTGAAAGGTCAATTCCTCCACCAATTTTTATAATATTTTTTACCTCGAAATATGAGTAACAATTAAACTTGTATTGTGATTTTAAGGATACATGATTTGATTCAATACCAATTGATAAATGAAGAATTAAATAAATGAATTGAATGGAAAAAATAAATCAAATCAGTGTTTCTGCAATATGTCGACCTCGATTAGGAACATGCTAGAGATCAGGTATTAAGAGCAGTAAGAACAATAGTAAAATGTAAGCAAGCAAAGAGCAGCGTATTATTATTTCTCAGTGAATGTATATATGTTACAAATGAATGGGGTTCCTCTTTATATAGTATAGGAATCCTAAATAAGGTACAACTCTAATTTCGGAAATAAAATCCATGATTGATATTAATAACCGTTAATAATTCAATTACTTCCAAGATTTTCGCCGAGATCTATGGTCGATTACTGATATCTCGCTATTCTGTTATTCGATGTCGATCATGCTTGGTCTTGATTCACAGCGAGTAATTAGATCCCCATGTCTTCGAACTCAAGCTTGGTACATTATGAACTTATTCTCGAGGCAATCTCTCGAGCCTGTAAAATCAGACATACTCGATTTTAACCGTATACAGATAGTCCCCGCGTTTCTTAGAATAAAATGATAAGAAACGATCTGAGCTTCGATTACCCGATACCTCGATTGTGACTCCGTCCTCGTAGCGTAAGTGATGGATGTGATCGAAATGTCCCGTCGGTTTGGTTCCCTAAATCATCAATGCATGTCTGTCAGCGGTCGGCCACTAGTGCCATCGAACCATCCTCACAAGCCTATAAATATCACCTCTTTCATTGATTCACACTTTACTTTAAAAATCCTTTCTAAAATATTCACAAGCTTCCCTTCTTCAAGTTCATCCCTTTTCTTCAGTTTTTCTATAACAACAATTTCTTATCTTCTCTGAAACTTCATACGATGGCTAAAACATCAAAAACTGTCCTCCAAAGAGAAAAAGCCTCTTCTTTGCGGCCGGTCGAGCCTCGTATCGAAGAGTGCATCCCTTGGCCAATCGAACTAACTTCCGACTTCAAGGTCGAGAGACCCTCCTCAGTTCCGGGCCGCTGTGAAGCCATGTCCTAATACATCTACTTAATATCGGAAGGCGATCTCTCGAGGGTGAAAAGGGATTGAAATTGGGAAAACAAGGAAGTGGTGGTTCCTTTCCATGAGGAGGACATCACCACCTATGTGAAAGGGTATTTGAGTGTGTATACCTACCCTTGCACACTGGGTCCTGTAGATCCGGTCATACTTGATTTCTGACGTCGATATCGAGTAACCCTTGGCCAGATCTATCCCTCCTTATAGCATATCATCAACTTGATCAAGTTCTTTTCGAGCAAGGTCGAGAGGATGACTTTCACCCTCGACCATCTGATAAGGTTATACAGCCCTCGCCTTTATCTAGGTGGGTTGATAAAGCTGCAGTGTCGGGCCACGAAGACTCTATTCTCGAGCATTGATGAAGACAAGGACCGGGGATGGATAGATCGGTTCGTCCAAATCAAGACCTCCGACTTAATTCCGGTCGAGAAAATTCCATTCCCCGAGGAATGAAACATGATACGTAAGTGTAACTTTGTCATTAGTACTTACTGTTTTACTTCCGTTATTCCCTTTTTGACTCAAGTACTCTTTTCACGGTGCAGCTTCCCCTTGGTTCCCCGGTGAAATTCCAGACCTTGTAGGTTGGGTTCGACAACTAGATTCCACCTCTTCTCACACCGAGCGCTGTTGGCGTGATTTGACTAGGGATCGATGGGAGTCTAAAAACCACGGTGAGCTATTTTGCATGTATATCGAGGTTTCGCTCGTAATGTACTCCTTATTAACTTGGTTTCTTTATGTGTAGGTCTCGGTGAAAACGTTGCTATGAGGCCACCTCCGCCTGGGGAAGAGGAGGTACCGAAGCCGACTAAAGAGAGGAAGAGGAGAAGAGCTTCCCCTCACGATACCCTAAAGCCAAAGAAAAACAAAGCTCGAAAGTCAAAAGTCAGGCCCTCTGCTCCTCGTGTCGACGTAGTTCAAAGACTACGAGAGGAAGATGAAGAGGGTGAAGATGATGGTTTCTCGCTGGTAACCCGAAAGAGGGGAAGTAGTGATGCTTCCAGGAGTGTCGAGTCGGTGGAGCTCGAGGCAGCTCAATCTCGAACGAGGACATCTCGGAAGAGGGTCCGAGCAAAGTCCCCTAGCAATCGGGTGGTGAGGATTCCCCCGCCGTAATAATCAGCCGGCGGGTGTGCCCGAAGGGTCTAGCCCTGAGACCCTTTAGAGAGAAGAAAATGTTCCAAGTGATTCACTTGGGATAATCAACATTGGCGATTCGCCGCTTGGACCCACATTCTCCTAGGGGCAGTTTCAAGATGCTCGGGCCATGGAGACTCCCGACATGGGACTGTCCCACGATGGTCCTGATCCAGATGCATCATTTGTTTTCGATGAGGCTCAACGGCTTCTGAAACAAGTAAATTTCATTTCTACGTATTTACATTTGTGTTTATTTAATATCTTTTCAAGCCTGACTCTCTTCTTTGCGTATAGGCCATGGTGCTCCACTGAGAAGCATCTTCCAAATCCCAGGCTGAGCTATACCGATGTGAGGCCGAGCTCAAGAATCTCGTAGATGAGAGGGATGGCCTGAAACTCCTCTACGTTCAAAAGGAAGAGGAGATCATGACCCTTCGAGACGAACTCACAAGAGCTCATCGAGAGCAGTCCAAACTCATCGAATGGCTAACGTAATTTCTTGAGAGTTTGTTACGTGTTAACTTGATTTTGGTAATTAAAATTATGGTTTTACAGGTTCAGTAGAAGGTTGAGCTGATGAGTAACTTCGAGAGGAGGTCAAGATGAAGGAGGCCTAAACTCTAGTGTGGAGACAGCATATAAAGTGTCTTGCCTCGAAGAAAGATGCACTTCGGGCCCAACTGAATTCAGCCGAGTGTCAGCTCAAAAGTGTGAAGAAGAAAAGTTTCGCCTGGGCCCAGAATAATGAAGAGCTCGAGGCTAAGCTGGCCGCCGAGCTTTCAAAGTCTATGTCTAAGGTAGAGGCGCTTGTGGCCTCTTACTGAGCTGATGCCGAGGCTGCCAACATTAGGGCACAGGAGATCCCAGTTGCTTCTGAAGTCAAGTTGTCATGTGCTGTCGACCATGCTAGGAGACAATCCTGGAGAGAGACTCTCAAGAAATTTCACGCTCATGGCTTCGACCTCTCGGCTGACATCGAATGTTCCAAAGATTTGGAGGTTGAGGCTGTAGACTTGCCTTCTGATGAAGAGGATTCCGCTAGTGGGTCCGAGAGTGGAGAAGATGGGGATGAGGCTGCCGAAGAAGCAGCTCCCAAAGATGTGGCTCCTAGGGTGGCCTAGGCCTTTAGAATTTTCTTCTTTTGTATCTTTTTTGTGTAAGGCCTTGATTGGCCTTTTGTACATACTATTCGATATATAATAGAAAAACTTCTCTTCTAATGCCTTCATAGATTTCAAGTCCAGATATGTTTTTTGTCTTCATTGAAAATTTTGAAAATTTGTATTGTCGTAATTTTACTAACCCTAGCTCGTAGTCAGAGTAAATCCTTAAGCTTTTTGGTTGTACGAAGGTAACTCCCCGAGCTTGGAAATATATTCGAGACCTTATCTCGGGTGGCTTGATCGAATCAATAGATATATTATCTTTATAACCAAGTTCGAATGAATTTTGAACTTATAATAAAGTAAACGCTTAGGCTTCTATTAAATGATGGGTATGTTTTGAGTTTACAACAATATACCCTTTAGGATTTTTCGGTGAATCCTTGTGCAATAATTAAATTTATTTGAGCTCGAAATAGCGTAACCCTTGGGTCCGAATCGAGTGAAAATGAGGTCTCGGAATAGCGGAACCCTTAGGCTTTTTAAATTGGGCCGATTCGGCCTCTGAAAATGGCTATTATTTTTCCCTTTTCGGCTAAAAGACTTAGTGAAAATTTCTTTATGCCTAGTATATGTTTTTTATACTCGTTGGGTCTTCTGAGGGTCCGATGATTGGAACCCTTTTTTTCTTTTTTGTGTCTCAACGTGTTTGCGCTAAGATAGTTCGATACCTCTTGAGGTTTTTCAGAGGCTGATATTATCGAAGCCTTTTAGTTTTTTGAGGGCTAATTTTATCGAAGCCCTTTTTTAATTGCTTTGTTGAGGGTAGCCTTTAACCGGGTTTTTAAAGTATTTGAAGGGCTTTTGTTTATTGCATAATTCAGATGTCTCCGAGCCGCGTTATTTTGGTTGTAGCCTTTAATACGGTCGTAGACTTAAATGTGGTCGTAGCCTTCGGGTACGTCTCTTGGACTTATTTCCCGATAACATTTCGAACTTGTTTGAAATGTTAGTCCCCAAGTATGATGGCCTTGGACTATATATCGAGGGGTGCCTCTTTGAAGTCTTGTGACTACAAATTTATATAACTCGAGTATGCAGTCCCCGAGTGTTCGAAGTACATTTGTACTTGGCTCTTGATCCATTTTTCACAAGTATTAGTTTTGCATAATAGACCAGAATCGTAAGTATGCGATTTGTATAATAGAGAATTTTCTTCGAGACACGAGATGTTCGATAAAGAGATTATGCTTCTTTGAATAATTTATGCATGCGTACATGTCTTGTTTTTGGAACTCGGCTAATCTATATGGACACGGTTCATTCGAGTGTTTGGCCCACTACAACATTTTCCCTATCGAGGCCCATTGACACGAGGTACATTTCTCGAACACATAACATCCGAGGGTGATGCCCCCCAGTATCTGACGTTAATTGTAAAGAAGCCTTGGATACTATTGAATTATCCTCAAGTAGCACATAATTGTTGCCTCGTTAAAAACCTTGCCGGAAAAACCCATTTGGGATAAAAATCGATCTAAGGCAAAAAGAGAGCAACGCGTACTTTAAAACCTGCGGTCTCAATATATTTGGTCAGATTCCTGCAAAGAGTTAGCTCCAAATATGTATATAAACGAAAGAAAAGAGAAATTTATACCTTAGGAATAGTATCGCTTAAGAAGTGACATGTTCCAGTTTTTCAGCAGTGGTTCGCCGCTCATCATTCTGACTTTGTAAGATCCTTTCCCTACTATGTCGAGGATTTGGTAGGGTCCATCCCAATTAGGGCCTAGTTTCCCTTTATTAGGATCTCAAGTGTTGATGGTGACTTTTCTTAAGACTAAGTCCCCAACTCTGAAGTGGCGAAGGTTGGTTCTCCTGTTGTAGTACCTTTTTCGTTGCTTTTGTGCAGCCATTCGAACGAGTGCAGCTTCTCATTTTTCATCTAACAACTCGAGGCTAGTATTCATGGCCTCGCGGTTTGATTCTTATGTTGCGTGTCGAAACCTGGTGCTGGGCTCTCCGACTTCGACTGGTATCAAGGCTTCGGAGCTATACACTAAAGAAAACGGAGTTGCTCCTGTACTGGACTTCGATGTCGTCCGATATGCCCATAGAACCTCAGGCAATATTTCCCTCCACTTCCCTTTAGCTTCATTTAGCCTTTTCTTCAAGTTTTGGATGGTAGTCTTGTTCGTTGACTCGGCCTGTCCGTTCCCACTATGGTGATACGATGTTGATAGTATCCTCTTTATTTATGATCTTCGAGGAATTTCGGTATCTTGTTGTCGATGAACTGTTTCCCATTGTCACATACTATTTTTGCAGGTATCCCGAATCGAAATTCTAAGTGGTCCCATATGAAATCTATCACTTCTTTTTTCCTAAGCTTTTCGAAAGCCTGCGCTTCAACCCATTTAGAGAAATAGTCAGTCATAAACAAAATGAACTTAGCTTTGCCTGGGGCCGATGGCAGAGGCCCGATGATATCCATTCCCTATTTCACGAATGGCCATGGGGATAGGACCGAGTGAAGTTGTTCGCCACGCTGGTGGATCATCGGTTCAAACCTTTGACATTTATCGCATATTCGAACGAACTCCTTAGAGTCTTTTTCCATACTATCCCAGTAATATCCTGCTCTGATGACCTTTCGAACTAGTGACTCGGTGCCAGGATTGTTCCCACAAGTGGCTTCATCGATTTCTCACAGAACATAGTCAGTATCTCCCGGTCCCAAGCATACTGCCAATGGACCATCGAATGTCCTTCTGTATAAATTTTCGTCTTCGTCTAATGTGAAACGAGTGACTTTAGTATGTAAGGCCCTCGATTCTTTAGGATTTTATAGAAGCTTTCCGTTCTTCAAGTACTCGATGTATTTATTTCTCCAGTCCCAGGTTAAGCTCGTAAAATTTGTTTCCACATGTCCTTCCTCAATCACAGACCTCGAGAGCTAGACGACATTCCCCGAGCTGATCTCGTCTTCTTCGACCGATGATCCCAAATTGGCAAGTACATCGGCCTCAGTGTTTTGTTCTCGAGGTACATGTTGTAGAGTCTACTCTTTAAAACGGTGCAAGGTCACTTGCAATTTTTTCTAAGTACCTTTGCATCCTATCCTCTCGAACTTCAAAGGATCCGTTTACCTGGTTCACTACCAGTAGAGAGTCACATTTAGCTTCAACGACTTTTGCTCCCAAAGTTTTAGCTAGATCGAGACCTGCAATCATGGCCTAATACTCAGCCTCGTTGTTAGTCAATTTGGAAGTTTTAATGGATTGTCTAATAATACTACCCATGGGCGATTTTAAAACAATGCCGAGCCCAGACCCTTTCATAATCGAGGCACCATCCGTAAGAGGGTCCATACCCCCGATGACATACCCGATTTTAGTATAAGCTCCTTTCCACTTTAGGTACGAGGGTTGGCAAAAAATCGGCCACAAAGTCTGCCAAAATTTGAGACTTGATGACCGTTCGGGGTTGATATTCGATATCATACCTGTTGAGTTCGACGGCCCATTTGGCCAATCGGCCCGATAGTTTGGGCTTGTGCAAAACATTACGGAGTGGATAACTGGTTATCACACATACGGGGTGACATTGTAAATATGGCTTTAATTTTCTAGAGGCGCTTATTAGTACAAGTTCCAATTTCTCTAAGTGTGTATACCTACTGTCAGCATCTCCTAAGGTTCGACTTACGTAATAAACAGGAAACTGTGTAACTTGATCTTCTCAAACTAGTACACCACTTACCGCGATCACGAACACTGCTAAGTATAAGTAAAGCTTCTCATCTACCTTCGGGGTGTGAAGCAAAGGTGGGCTCGATAAATAATGCTTCAATTCTTCCAATGCCTGTTGACATTCCGGGGTCCATGCGAAATCATTTTTCTTTTTGAGTAAGGAGAAGAACCTGTGGCTTTGATCTGATGACCTCGAAATGAATCGACCCAAGGCAGTTATCCGTTCGGTTAGCCTTTGTACAGATTTTACACTATCTATGACGGTGATGTCCTCGATGGCCTTAATCTTATCGGGGTTGACTTTGATTACCCGATTTGACACCATGAAGCCGAGGAATTCGCCTGAACCGACCCCGAAAGAACATTTCTAGGGGTTGATCTTCATATTGTATTTCCTCAAGATTTCGAATGTTTCCTGCAAATGAGTCAAATGGTCCTCTGCGCGCAGGGACTTAACTAGCATGTTGTCAATGTAAACTTTCATTGATTTGCCTATTTGTTCTTCGAACATTTTGTTAACTAGGCGTTGATATGTAGCTCCTGTATTTTTTAGACCGAAGAGAATTATATTATAACAATAGGTCCCATAGTGATAAAAGAAGTCTTTTCTTGGTCTTCTGGGTCCATTTGGATTTGATTTTATCCAGAATAGGCATCGATAAAAGTAAGGATCTCGTCGTCGGTCGTGGCATCGATCATGCGATCGATTTTAGGAAATGCAAAAGAGTCTTTCGGACATGCTTTGTTAAAGTCCTTATAGTCTACACACATTCTAAGTTTGTTCCCCTTTTTGGGGACAACGACTACATTAGCAAAGCATTCGGGATATTTTACCTCCCGAATGGACCCTATTTTGAGAAGTTTGGTTACCTCGTCCTTTATGAAGGCATGTTTTACCTCGGACTGGGGCCTTCTCTTTTGTTTTATCGATCTGAACTTGGAATACAAGCTCAGTCGATGCGTTGTTATCTCTGGTGGGATTCCTATCATGTCTAAATGGGACCACGCAAAGTAGTCGATGTTATCAATAAAAAATTGAATGAGTTTATTCCTAAGTTCGGGGGCTAACCCCATTCCCATGTATACCTTTCGTTCGGGCATATACTCGATTAGTATCACCTGTTCTGGCTCCTCGATCTTTGACTTGGTCGCATCTGATTCTTCGGGAACAACAAAAGTTTGAGGAGTTAGAAAATCCTCTTCTTCTTCTTCCACTACCTGTTTCTCCGATTCGGTTGAGGCTGGGGATGGTGATTGCTATTTGGCCGTCTGCTTATCTTTAGTGCTTGATTATTCTGAAGTCGAAGGTGTTTATATCGGCGTCACCTCATCAACTGCAAACATTTCCTTTACAGCGTGTTGTTCCCCGTAGACCGTTTTCACACCATCCATCGTCGGGAACTTCATCATTTGGTGAAGGGTCGATGGTACTACCCTCATGTTGTGGATCCAAGGCCTACCAAGCAGTGCATTACATCTCATCTCGCCTTCGATGACATAGAATTTTATATCTTGGATGGTTCCGGCCACGTTTACTGGTAGGATTATCTCCCCATTCGTTGTTTCACTAGCCATGTTGAAGTCGTTTAGGACTCGAGATGCAGGTATAATTTGGTCCTGCAGGCCGATCTTCTCTACGACCCTCAATCTGATCATGTTTGCTGAGCTACCTGGATCTACTAGAACACATTTAACTTGACTTTTATTCACTAAAATAGAAATTACCAGGCGTCGTTGTGCGGATGAGATATGCCTTCCTCTTCTTCGTCATTGAAATGATAAAGTGCCTTCGGGCACATAGTCTCGAGTCCTTTTCTCTCTATGGAATCTGCATATTTGTCGAAGACAGATTTACTCATAAGTCCCCGAGCGTTTTTCTCTCGGTCACTTCTTCGATCGTTCCATGTGGAATTGCATCTCGGACCGTTATTCCTCTGATCTGCAATATATGGATAGTACCGATCTTTATTCGGCCTTGATTTTCTATAAACATCCCTCTAATTTTTACATGTCGACCGGTTTGGATGTACTGAGCATGAAGGGGCTCCCAATTAGTCGTCTTCGACCCTGATCTTCGACTGATATCGGTTGTGAACATCTGCCCAAGTCACAGTTGGGTGCTCGATCAAATTTTGTTTCAACCGGTGTGATGCTATCGAACTCCGTTCATTCAACCCTTGGGTGAAAGCCTGAACAGAAAAATCATCAGTGACTGGTGGCAACTCCATGCGTTCCATTTGGGTTCGTATCAGGGTGAAAGCCTGAACAGAAAAATCATCAGTGACTGGTGGCAACTCCATGCGTTCCATTTGGAATCGAGATACGAACTCCCTTAGCATCTCATTATCCCTTTGTTTCACTTTAAAGAGGTCTGATTTTCTCGTTGCAGCCTTTATGGCCCCGGTGTGTGCATTTACAATTGAATCCGCCAACATGGTGAATGAATTGATGGAATTAGATGGCAAGTTGTGATACCAAATCATGGCTCCCTTTGACAGGGTCTCTCCGAACTTCTTCAGCAATACACACTCGATTTCGTCATCCTCCAAATTATTACCCTTAATGGCACACGTATAAGAAGTAACGTGCTCATTGGGGTCTGAGGTCTCGTTGTATTTAGGTATGTCGGTCATACGAAACTTCTTTGGGATGGGATTCGGAGACTCACTCGAAGGAAACGTTTTTTGCACAAAGTTCTTTGAATCCATTCCTTTTAATATTGGTGGTGCCCCCAATATCTGTTCAAATCAGAAGTTGTAAGTTTCCACCTTCTTGTCATTGGCCTCGATATTCTTCTCTCCCGATTTGATTCTCTTAGTGAGTTCCTCCAGCATCCTCATTATAGCAGGATCAGTTGTCGACGTGTTATCACTCGATTTTTCAGGTACCGGCTCGGTACGTCGAGTAACCTCCTACTCTAGCCTATTTGGTGCTCTGTGCTGATTTTGCAACTGAGCGATGGCGGTTTGTTAAGCTTGAAGCATTTCGAATATTACTTGGAGACTGACTCCTTCGTCTCCTCTGCCCTGTGTACCTCGACCGTCAGTTCGATCCTCCCTACTTACACTTCCTTTGGGATCCTCACCTAAATCTACATTCAAACCAACATGTGAACTGACATCAATCGGGTTGACAGGCGGTGCTCCTCCAAGTTCAGCCTACGGCACCTCGATTCCTGGAGCAATTACGTTCTCATTTTCTCTGTGGAGTCCGAGGCCATTATCGCCGTGTGTAGATGTGTTTTGTGAGTTTGACATGATTCAACCTGAAAACAAAAATTCTTGACAAGAACAATTGTAAAATAGTGTGCTTTACCAGAATTACCACTGAATAATCACTATTATCCTTATCTTCACGGTGGGCGCCAAACTGTTTACCTCGAAATACGAGTAACAATTAAACATGTATTGTGGTTTAAAGGATACGTGATCTGATTTAATACCAATCGATAAATGATGAATTAAATAAATGAATTGAACAGTAAAAATAAATCAAACCAATATTTCTGCAATATGTCAACCTCGATTAGGAACATGCTCGAGATCAGGTGTTAAGAATAGTAAGAACAGTAGTAAAATGTAAGAAAGCAAGAGGAGCGTATTATTATTTCTCATTGAATGTATATATGTTACAAATAAATGGGGTTCCTCTTTATATAGTAGAGGAATCCTAAATAAGGTACAACTCTAATTTCGAAAATAAAATCCATGATTGATATCAATAACCGTTAATAATTCAATTACTTCCAATATTTTTTCCGAGATCTATGGTCGATTACCGATATCTCGCTATTCCGTTATTCGACGTCGATCATGCTTAGTCTCGATTTCCAGCAAGTACTTTGATCCCCATGTCTTCGAACTCAAGCTCGGTACATTATGAACTTATTCTCGAGGCAATCTCTCGAGCCT
>ML332358.1:0-18837 GCA_005239505.1 Nicotiana paniculata | reverse complement strand
AAGTGAACTGTAATGCAATCTAGCTAGCGTAACTTGAGAGAGTGCGTCTAGTAAATTATCATAATTACTTGAGAGAGATTTATGGTAGATAGAGTGTTCATGATTGATAGAGACAACTAATCAAACTATAAGAAGTATCCGAGAAGGAAGTTCACCGACGGGGGAAACCATAACCTTAGACCTTTATTATAATTGTTTACACCATATTGTTAGTTAATATCTAGTTTATTGATTTTCTCAGTATAAATAGTAAAACATCACCAATTGATATTCAAAAGTCTTGAGAAAATTGATTAAGTAAAAGTTGTGTATTCTGACGGCTTGATTGATACGTAAATTCCCTGTGGGATCGACTTTGGGCGTAATATCCCAGATTATATTTGCAGCGCCCATTTAGTCTTTCTATAAGACAAAGTTGAGCATGATAATTCACTCAAGATGAGTGCGGATTTAGGTTGGTGAAGTAAGGAATGGAGCTATTATTATCTCTAAGGCAAGTTAAGAATGGATTAGAAGAAGTTAGATTGCTTGGCCATGGTTTAATTGACATAATGGTGGCGGTGATCAGTTCCTTCAGCGTGATTAAGTTATGATGTGATTTGTGGCGGTACCTGCGAGGCTTGACGGCCGCCGTAATTGATTTTATTTAGAAGTATTCAAGTATTATGGCCTTGTTGTGTGTAGGCGGATCCCGGAAGAGTCATGGTGGTTTAGACCACTACTTGAGGGTTTGACTGTTCTACGGTTATGAGAATTCACTCGTGTGTTGCTATGGCTCTCTTGGAATGAAGTTAAGTAAAAAGTTTCCATGTGATGAAGTGTTTACCTTAATATTGCCCTTAATAGTGGTTCAGGAGTTATGGTGAAATTCTTGTACTATCGCATATTGGCGTGTTAGGTGCAGTGAGCGGTATGAAATTTGAAAGTGATGATCAAGATTGCGGTTCGGTGTTGACAAGGATATCATGAGCTCGGGTGAGCAGGAAGGAGATCTGGATGTTTGGAGTAAGCTGGTATTGTCTTCAGCGTCACCTGACATCGGAATTTTGTGTCGGAGGCTTTGCATCTTGGTTACGAATTCTTGTCATGCTTTACAAAATTAGTATGACCGGTGGTATGGATGTGCAGACTCGGTATCTAGTGCGGAAGGTCATGGGATCATACCTCACGGGAAAATTGTATAAGTGTGACATGTAGTCACTTGATTGATTGAAGATTTAAACCAAGTGTGAAGATTGTGGTAGTATCATTAATTTGAGAATTTATGCCTGGAGGGCACTCGGTTTATTGGGTTTTGGAATGTGGAGGTTTGCTCCGGATATAAGGGTTGTTCTTGTGAGTCATGGGAAAAAGGGGTTATATGGAAAAGGTTATTATCCTAGTGCAGTGCGGTCAGAATTGGCTCGAGGTTGATGGGTGGATTTAAATATGAATATGGGCTCTATATCAGGCTGAATGTGTTCGTTTCAGCATAGCACTCCTTATGGAGGTGTATTCGGACGTTGGATGTTATCTCGTCGGTGGCTATTTCATGTAATACTATAGTATGCATGTGAGTTTTGAAACGGATTGATAATTCTCTTATGTGTTGAGGTTCCGCTTAGCGATGGTGTTATGTAAGCAGGATGGCTCTTGAGATTCAGATCATATACTCACCCTAGTTGTGCTTGAGTTTTGTATCGTATGGCTCTACCTGTCTCCCCAGGATAGTATTATGCACTTAGCGTGATGAGAGATTTAGCTCGGTAAGTATCTCCTTATGTGAATTTTATGTGTGGGTCGGGTGGCACGCCGCCACGGGTATGTTGTTTGGATCAAGTTGCACGCCGCAACAACGTGATGTCGGATATAGTGCCCTACATTTATTTTTATGTGTTTTTGTTTCCCATTTTCTGAGGAAGGTTTATAGCACCTTTTGGTAGTCTAATTTGTTGTGTGAGTTGAGTAATTCCTTCCAGAGTTCGTTTTCCTTATATATCACGTTCGAGTTTGCAGCCTATTGGCACATTGTGGCATCATATGAGACTTTTGGTCATGTCTGGAACTAAGTAATGAAACTAACAAATTCCAACTTCTATATTCGTTGTCGAAACCTATCAAATCAAGTACAATTGACCTCAAATTTTGCATACAAGTCATAAATGACATAAGTGACATATTCCAATTTTCAGAATCGGATTTCGACCCCGATATCAAAAAGTCAACTCCCAGTCAAACATCCAAACCTTTCATTTCCAACTTTTGCCATTTCAAACCAAAATCAACTACGGACTTCCAAATAAATATCCGAACACACGCATAAGTCCAAAATCAATATACATAACTAATCCAAGGCTCGGAATCCCAAACATACGTTGATAAAATAAAAATCCACTTCAACCCAAACTTAGGGAATCCGTAAACCTTCAAAATGGCAACTTTCCGTAATAAGCGCTGATATACTCCCGGGCCACCCGATACTCGACCAGAACATACGCCCAAGTCCGAAATCATCATACGAACCTATTGGAACCATCAAATCCGGTTCCAAGGTCGCTTGCTCAAAAGTCACACCTTAGTCAATTCTTCCAACTTAAAGCTTCCGAATTTAGGATTTTCTTCCAAATCAACTCCGAACCTCCCGAAATTTGATTTCGACCGTACATACAAGTTATAATACCTGAAGTGAAGCTACTCAAGGCCCCAAACATATGTTCGCCCTCGAACTGTTAGACTTTAGTTTTAATGATAAATAATAATATAATTGTGTTTGATTTAGGGACTTAAGGCAATCAATCAGAATCAAAGTAAAAAAGGAAAGTATCAATCAAAGATTGACTAAAGCCATCAAGGAATCAACGAGGCAATAAAGGTCCGGAAATAGACAATCAAAGCTAAAGGAAGACATCAATTAGAGGATGATTGAATCCATCAAGAAGAGAAAAAAAAGTTGAAGGAAGATATCAATAAGAAGATGATTGAAGTTATCAACAATAAAAAGGAAAGAAGTACTAAAGTTTCGGCAAAGACATAGTCAACACTGGAAATCTAGTGAATATCAAGGCTTAAAGATGGTAAGGTATCAAAGTCCACTCATCAAGGGAGTATAATGGGAATCAACCTTATTCTTGGAGAATCAATTTGTGATCCCTTTCAAGGATCAAATCTCTTGGGTTCGAAAATTTCTCAAGCTCTAAGGCCCCTTGTAAAATCGTTCCAGACTTGAAGACATATATTTTGATCAAAACATTTACCCTCTATTTGTTCTACTTCAAACAAACATTGTAGTTCTACTAGATCTGTTGTGTAACAAGTTAGAGAAGAAGGAGAGAAAATCACTGGTGAGGCATTGTATCAAGAAAAGACGAGAGACATAGAAACTGAGCAGTTGGTGTAAATTTACACCATTCACTTTGTACTCAAAAAACTCAATCACTGAAAGAGAAAATCCTTGAAACCCAAGGGGACTAGACTAGGATTCACATTGAATCTAAACCAGCATAAAAACTCCGGTGCCTTTAATTCCTGCACTTTACTTCTGCATTTTAATTCTGTACTGCCTACTATCTCGCTCTTATTTTTAGTCGACTAATTGGTAAACTAGTCAACTTATAAACACTAATTTTAAAATAAGCAATTCACCCCCCTTCCTGTACTTTCACGAAAATGCTAAGAACTACTCCAGAGTTGTCCAAAATTACTGTTTAAACCTCGTTCACCTACCCATGCTACCACAACCCAATTGAGCATATTAGTTGAAGCCAATATGAAGATCCTCCCTTTTATTTAGTCAAATAAGCCTCAGAGCCAAATTCCAACATCTGAAATCCTATACCAGGCCTGCTTTCAGCGTATCAGTCACTACACCCTGCACCAAAACATGATTGTATACCCTTACTAAATTCACACCATGCACCGCATAATCCACATGACCATAATAACATCCTCAACCGTAATTCCACGAATCTGATGCCCACAAACACCTCATGACGCATGTAAGTCCTATTCCAGGTCTCGCAATTCTGCCACGACGGAAGATATATGTAGATATTCATAACCACCTGCCGAATCAACAAATCATTGAGTCTCTCCTCCTGACAAGAAATATTACCTCATTCTGAACTACATAACGATATTTACTCTTTAATATGCCTTATATAAATCCGATTGCACTGATCCCAGGTTCAATAATCTCATCTCACCCAGTACAAGTTGCTCCGGCAATAAGCCACCACAAACACTACCTAAGATTTCATATGACGCCATCACTGTGCCAACAAGCTACAACTTGAATATGACACATAAGGAAGAACAAACTATGGAAAGAATTATCCAGCCCGCATAACGAATAAAACGACCATCAAATACTATGAGCCTTTCTCAGAGGTAAGAAACAGGACACCCAAACTAAATATAAATAATTGTGCTTAACATCTCGTTGTTGCAGTGTGCAAATGAATCCAACGTGACACTATTGCAGCGTGCAACCCAATACAAACATGACAATGTTGCGGCGTGCAACCCGATCCACACCACCTACCCGTGGCGGCGTGCCACCCAACCCCTACATAACAATCAAAAGTGGACACACATCAAGCCGTAACGCTTATACTCATGGATGTTCGAATATCAACCACAAGCACGCCAAGTGCATAATACAGATCCAGGGGAGACAGATAGCGTCATAGCTACGAAGCTCAAGCACAACTAAGGTGCGATATGTTATCTGCATCTCGAGAGCCATCCTGTTCATATAACACCACCGCTACGCGGGACCTCAACACATGTGTGAATAATCAAGTCATGTCACAATAGAGTATCACATGAAATAACTGACGACGAAAATAACATCAAATACCCAAATACTCCTCCATAAGAAATGTTATGCTGGACGAACATATCCGGCCTGGTATAGAGCACACTTCCACATTTAGACATATCAACGGACCTCAAGCCGAATCTAATCGTACCGTACTGGGCTAATAATCTTTCAAGGATCTATAATAACCCTTTTCCATGACACATAAGAAAAATCGTCAAATCCTGAACAAACTCACATGGTCCACAACCCAAGGAATAGAATGCCTCTTAGGCATAAGCTCTCGCATTTGTGATATTACCATAACCTCCATACTTGGCTTCAATCTTTAACAATCAAGTGACTAACATATCACACTTATGAAAATCTCCCCGTGGGGCACGCTCCTGCGACCTTCCGCTCAGGTAGCAAAGTCTGCACATCCATACCACCAACCATTCTAATTCTACAAAGCGAATCAAAAATCTGCAAGTCAATATACAAAGACTCTTCCACAGAACATCATTCACCAGTGACATTAAAGAAAAATGCCAGCTTACTCTAAACATATGAATTCACTCATCCGAGATTGTAACATTCTATCAACACCAAACTGCAATCTTGACCTTCAACTTCTCGTCCCCAAGCCGCTCACTGCACCTGTCTGACGCTACGCGATAACACACGTATTCACCATAACCGTTGAACTACTAGTGGAGTAAAACACTTTATTGGCTAGAAAACTTTCCCTTAGCTCATTTCAAAAGAACCAATGCAACATGCAACTAAATTCTCAAACCGGAGAAACTAAAACCTCACATCGTGATCTAAACTTCCATAACTCTTCCGGAATCCCTTTACACAACAAAGTTATTCGAATCGAATACCTCCCAAATCAACCAAGTTGTGGTGGAGCTCAGGCCAAGTGTACAACCACAAAATACATGTATAACTTCACGCTGAAGAAACTGATCACTGCCACAATTGTGCTGATCCAACGATTATCAAACGAGCCATTTCTTCCAATTTACTCGGGACTTGCCTTAGAAATAATAATAGCTCCATTCAAAACATAACAAAACCCAACAACACTCATCCCGAGTGACCCAATCCATGAGACCACATCGTCTCAATACCCATGAACCATCTCATAGTCTCCCTACGTACACAATAGCATCACCAACTAGTACACCTATTTAGCAAGACCTTCCGCAAATCCGAAGCTATTTCTTCCCTTCCTCTAATACTGCACGACATACCCGATGATAACATAAATCATTCCAAGTCCTTAGGCACTGCACTTAAATTCTTGAACCCACTAGGACCACTGTTGAGATCCACCCACTCTGACGTGGCCCCGAATATAAGCCAAACTCTAGTGCTCTGCCAGCACGTGAACCCCTATCAAAGAAGCACCACTGAATTCTTTTCCTTGTACATTACACCCACAAGAAGCATAAACTCTGAGTATTCCCAAAACCTGAACATGAATCAATAAGGTCCAAATATAGCACGCATTCCTCAAATCCTTTGCTCGAATAACCACTGATGTATTTCTTTCCTTAGTCATAATAACCCACAAATACACCGATGAACCAGAGACCGCACAAGCAGACAACCACATTATCTAACAATAGACGGTGGGGATCTCCCACATAGCGTGAAGCTACAATTTCATAACCCTAGTACCCACCAAGATTTCTCCTTCCCAATTACCATGATCTCACACAATCAACTTGCCAAGTTTGTCGAAATCTTTCTGTTAACCATTTCACGAACATTCTGAATCACTAGCCACATTCACATAGTCGACCTCTTACCGGATAGCCAGTAGAATTATTCGTAGAAGCTTCATCAACACCATGCAACCGCTAACCTGCTCATAGGAGATAACCCACCTATGGAAATTCCATGCCGACATCTTCCAACGACACTGCACTTGGTGCAATTACTACGCAGCCAGTAAACCCTCCTGAGTCCGTACTCGTTCACCAACTGTACAAGTCCGTTCACTCCCCATTGACATAAAAAAAGTGCAACAATACATTCCAATCCGAAGTCATGTTGCCTCCAAATAAATTCAGTGGACCTAGTCATTGTCCACCATGATTCCTAAATTGCTCTAAACTTTCCTCAAGGCGTGTGGCTATCCCACTACAGAACCTATATGCTACTCTGCCACTCTCCCACTTTGGTCAAACCCTCTCCTCTATTCAACTTATCGACCTCTTCTTGTCATACTTGACTTGCTAGTAATTCAACCACCGCGACCCGCCATACGCTTCCTCATACTTAGCTGCCTGAATATTTCCTCAAATCAATCCATACCTGTAGCACCTGAACAAATGAGTCGCTACCAACTCTAAACATCTTAGAAGATCATCTTTCTCGAGCCATGAATATTAGAAATACCAATTCGATTCTGAACCGCTACACAATGCTATCTTTGAAAATCGCTCCTCACGCATCATTTTCATAACACCTTGCCCCGAAAGCCAATAATCAAAGAAGACCATAACACCGGCGAACCTTAATATTTTCCAACAAGAACGACGACACCACATCAAAATGAGAATTCCACCACACTCGGGAATGTCAAGTCTTGCTACTCCATCAACTCAAACCTGAACGTTCATAATCCGATTTCCTTTCCTTTGCTGTAAATAACCGTTGAACCTCTAAATCACATGTTGAGAAATTCTCATTTCAAGTCATTCACTGCCTCGACACATAAACAAACACTCCACCATTACACTAACACTGTGTGATAACAACATCTGAACAATATAGCAATCTGCGCCTCTGCGCCCATAAGGCCACTAGACATATATACACCTACACAGAATATGCAGCAACTGTAGCATGATTCAGCAAACAACGGGTACCCAGTAAGTTCTAGTATAATCTCAAAGAAGAATTTAACGAGGGGTCGACTTTGACACTTACTATGGGCTTACAATAAAATTCCAAAATTTTAATTAAGCATGGATTATGTAAATATAGCTGAAAACTCAATAACAAAAAATAAATAAATAATTCTTTCACTGATAGTAAATCCCCAATTAATTTCTATCATTAACAAATTAATCTCTGAAGCCAATGAAACAATATCAATTATAATTATACTCCGAGCGTTATTACGCACGAATTATGTCGAGGTCGTACGATCCGATCCAACATACAAATATATAAATTGTGCATTGCCAAGGGTCGAACGACACGAACCATAGATCCATCTATCTTCTACCAAGGCATTCAGCCCGCTCCACAAGAAGTGAAAACACATTAAAACAACCAAATCAAGATTATTAAGGGGATAATATTCAAAGAAATACCAATTCTCATTAACGGTCAAGTGACCCGTCCAAAACTCAACTAAATAAAGTTTAACCTTTTACAATTCCTTTATCAAGTTCCAATATGGTTTAAGCAATTAAATTAACAAGTAGGGTATAGACTCTTGTCACAACGTGCATACGTAGCCCCCACAAATAGAAGCACATATTAAATCAATTCACCTACGGGTTAATTCCCTCTTACAAGGTTAGAAAAGAGACTTACCTTATCTTAAAGCCCACTTTCCGGTCACAGTATCGCTCTAGAGCCCCAACTTGGAGCCGTTCAATCTGAAACTAGTTAAACAACATGCAAATTAATCAAAAATATACTCCAATACTTGAAATTTAACAATTTATAAAAATTCCCAACTCCGCTTGAAAAGTTGGTAGTGGGCCCCACGTTTCGAAACCCGATGAAACTCAAAAAATCCGACAATCCATTCAATTACGAGACCAACCATACTAATTTCATTCAAATCCAACTCTGAATCAGTATTCAAAACTCGAAAATTCATTTTGTGTAATTATAGGTTTCTTCCGATTTCTTCTTGAAAAAACAATAATATAACGCCGAAAATGAAGATTAATCCGTGAAATATAATCACAAGTGATTCAATAATGCTTAACCCAAGTTTTGTGGTGAAATTCCTCTCCAAAATCGCTAAATCCTGAGGTTCTCAACTAAAAATATGAAATAATAGCTCAAAGGTCCGATGTAACGACCCGACCAGTCATTTTGAGCTCTAGCGCATCGTTAAGCAGTTTGAGGCCCTGAGTAGCTTCATTTCAGGTATTATGACTTGCGTGCATGGTCGGAATTGAATTCGGGAAGTTTGGAATTGAATTGGAAAGAAAATTCTCATTTCAGAAGTTTTAAGTTGGAAGAATTGACTAAAGTTTGATTTTTTAGTAAACGACCTCGGAATCGGGATTTGAAGGTTCCAACAGGTTTGTATGATGATTTTGGACTTGGGCGTATGTCCGGATTGGGTTTTGAATAACTCGCGAGCGTTTCAGCGCCTATTGTGGAAGTTGGCATTTTGGAAGAATTTCATAAATTTGGGTTGAGGTTTGTTTCAATATTATCGATGTCCGTTTGGGATTTCGAGTCTAGGAACAACTCCGTATGGTGATCCTGGTATTGGGAGTGCGTCCAGAAGTGGATTTGGAGGTCCATAGATCATTTCAGGGTCATTTGGCGAAAGTTATAAATTTGAAGGTTTTTGAGAAGTTTGACCAGGAGTGAACTTTTTGATATCGGGGTCGAATTCCAATTCTAAAAGTTGGAGTAGGTCCGTAATGTCGAATGTGACTTGTGTGCAAAATTTGATGTCAATCGGACGTGATTTGATAGGTTTCGGCATCGAATGTAGAAATTAGAATTTCTTGATTAGACTCGAATTGGGGTGTGATTTGTCTTTTAGTGTTGTTTGATGTGATTTGAGGCCACGACTAAGTCCATGATATGTTTTGGAACTTGTTGGTATGTTCGGACGGGATCCCGAGGGGCTCGAGTGATCTTCGGGGTGGTTTCAGACTAGTTTTAGGCCATTTTTACCTGGTGGATTTTGGCTACAGCAGTGTGCTACGCGATCGCAGGGAAATGGTGGCGATCGCAATGAGTAAAATGAGAGAAATTGTCCAGTGCTTCGCAATCGTGAACGGAAGGAAAATTTAGACTTTGGAAGCTTATATCTCGTAATCCATAAAGAACTGGGAGGTGAGAAAAGCATGAAAATTGTAGAACTTGGTGTCTAGTTTTCAAAAAGGTCAAACCATTTGCAATTTGGAGTTTTGTACAAAGAGTTATGACCATTATACTAAAGGATGTCTAGAAGAGCTGGGCACTTGTTCTTCACGATCGCGAAGGGCAAATTTTAGGCTGAGAAAAGTTGTGCTTCGCGATCGCGAAACATTTTCTGCGATCGCTGTCACAACCCAAATCCTGACCTAGGTTGCGATGGCGCCCAACGCCGATGTTAGGCAAGCCAACACGATTAGTCTAGTGAGTTCCATTTAATTTTATAAAACTTTATTAACAATACTCGAGTTTTTGTCACAAGCATGAGAAAATGACAAATATCAAAGCCAAATTTAATTGCAATGATCAAGAAGTTAAATTTAAATAGTTACATTTCCAAAAGAATAGTCTACCAATGTGTGTGTCTAGAACTGGTGTCACAAGTATACATGCATCTAGTAGGAGGAATCAAAAGAACACGTCTATCCTACTGTCTGAGAGGATATAGAAAGAATAACAAAAGGGAAAGACTCCAACGTGCTTCTGAACGGCATCAAGAGAAGCAACTCACCATGGAATCTCGGATCTCGTGAAGTCAAGAACGTGCTCCGGACTGATAACCAGATGCACCTGCCTCAGAACCTGTACAATTAAGTACAGAAGCGTAGCATGAGTACATAAACATTATGTACCCAGTAAGAATCCAGTATAATCTCGAAAAAGTAGTGACGAGAGGTCGACTTGACACTTACTAGGCCAAAACAATTTATCTAAATATAAGGCTAAGCATGAATATCAAAAATGAATAACAATAAGGACAAGAAATGACAAATCTTTCCACAGGTACATTTATGTGCCAACTCCTATCAAACCGATTACTAATTTATTCTTCAGGGCCTTTTTAACGGTTTAACAATCACATGAAAGTACCAAGCAATTAGCATGCACATAATATGCCGAGGACGTACGGCTCGATCCAACAGAAAGTAAATGTGCATTGTCGAAGGGTCGAACGGTGCGAACCATAGATGCATCTATTACCCCGCATGCGAATCATACGTGTGATGCAGTCAATTTAAATAATAGAGTTACCCCGCATGCGAATCATACGTGTGATGCAGTCAATTTAAATAATACGTGTGACTCAGGTACTCATAGATACACACATTCAAACAGTCAATCCATACTTTAAAAGGGAACATTTATCCAAGGGAAAGTCAATCCTCTTTTCACGATTCAAAAAAATAAAGTTTAATTTATTTAGAAATTCATTTACTAATTTGATGTGACTTAAACAATTTAAATTGTCAATAAGGTTACAAACAATTCAAGTATAGCATGCTTTCGGGTCCTAAACNATAGTAGCACATAATCAATTATATCGCATATGGGGACAATTCCCTCTTATAAGGTTAGAAAGGAGACTTACCTCGTATCAAGCCTACTTCCCGATTCAAGAATGCGCTAAAACCTCCAAATTTGATGCCCAACAACTCGAAACTAGCCAAACATTACATAAACTAGTCAATCTATGCTCAAAAGTTCATAATTCCACCCTTTAAGCGATTACCCAAGCCAATTTGTATGATTCCTAAAATTCACCCCTAGGCCCACATGCTCGGATTTTAGAAATTCTTAAAGAAAGTTGTTACCCATAACCTAAGGAAAATCTCCCCTTTTGAAGCTCCAAAATCGCCCAAGTATGGAGTGAAGTGAGTCAATATTGACAAACTCCCGTATTAAATGAAGGCTACTGCCTTTAGCGATTTTCGCATCTGCGGCGCGTGGACCATACCTGCGGTCTCGCTTCTGCGGACCACCGTCCACATCTGCGGAAAAGAGGGAGGCTGGCTAGGGCCGCACCTGCGGATAGGTGAACGCACCTGCGAACAGGTGAACGCACCTGCGGTCCTGCATCTGCGAAAAAGGGACCGCATATGCGGAACCTGGGCTCTGCTTCTTGGGCCACATCTGTGCTACTTCGCCCGCACCTGCAAGCTTGCACCTGCGGTTGTCTAACCGCAGGTGCGGCCGCACCAGAACTGGTGCACCAGCAACTCAATTTGAGCTTGGACTCGACTCGCGTGACGTCTCAATGGCATCCGGGGCCCCCGAGGCCCCCTCCAAACATACCAACAAGTTTTAAATCATAAGACGGTCTCGCTCGATTGAGTCCATATTCCTATTTATATCCATTCACACACTTCAAGTCGATTCTGCTCGTACTGCACTAGAGTGATAACCTTACCTGGGTCCATATTAACCCACTACCTCTCATAATACGCAAAAACAACCATCATGGCCGGGACAAACACCCCACAATCCACCACCAAATGAACCGACCGCCTTCCAGGCATAAATTCTCAAATAAGCAATATTACACTTCTTTACACAGTCCAAATCTTCAATCCATTAAGTGACTACATGTCACACTCATACGATCATCCCATGGTCACGCTCCCACGACCTTCCACACAAGGTAGCAAGTCTGCACATCCACCACTGGGCACGCTAATGCTGTAAAACAAATCAAGAACCCATAACTAGGATGCAAAGCCTCTTTCACCAAACATCGATCTCAGGTGACACTGAAGACAACACCAGCTTACTCCAAACATTCAAATCCCTTTTTCTTGCTCACCCGAGCTTATAACATCCTTGTCAACACCGAACCACAACCTCGATCCTTACTTCCAGTTACATACTGCTTACCGCACCTAACATGCCAATATGAGATAGCGCAAGAATTCCATCATAACTTCTGAACCACTAATAGGGTGAACACTTCATCATATAGAAACCTTTTAATTACCTCAATTCAAGAGAACCACCACAACACACGAGTGAATTCCCACAGTCACAATACATGTAATTCCTTAAGTAATAATCTATACCACCATAACCCTTCCAGAGTCCTCCCACCCATGACAGGCCATAGTGCTTGAATGCTTCCAAATAAAATCTATCTCGGCGACTGACAAGCCTCGCACATACTGTCACAAATCGCATGCATAACTTAATCACGCTGAAGGAACTGATCACTGCCGTACATGTTCCATTTCAACCATGGCTATCCAATTTATCCTTTACTTGACTTAGAAGTAACAATAGCCTCATCCAAACATTGTGAACTCAAATCCGCCATCCTCTTGAGCAACCTTGTATCACGAGACCACATTGTGTACAAACCCATGAACCGTCTCATGCCCTCCAATACCATACTGCAAGCCGAAAACATCATGGAACATTCTAAGCCTCCTATCACAATCTGTTGCAAGGCCTGATCCTTAGCCATACTGCGGACATGAAACCCTTAAGCACCTCATTCTTAACTTTCGAATTCATCAGGACCACTATTGAGAGTCATCCACTCTGACTTGGCCCGAATAAAATCAACTCCAAGGCTCTTCTAGCACACGAACACCCTTTCAATGAATCACGTGACTGAGTCACTGCCCTTATAACTCGCCTATGCATTAAGCATAAATTCTGAATCTTCCAAAGCCTAACCTGGTCCAATAGGGCCAACTTTTACACACATTTACCAAATCCCATGCGCAATTACAATTTCACTCTTTTCCCCTTAGCTGTAATAACTTGCCAATACGCCGATAATCCGCAACCCCGAGATAAGATAATCCTGCAACCCAATCGCAGGCGGTGGGACTCTCCCACTTAGCCTGAAGCTACTCCTTGCACCACTCTGGACCCCACCGAAATTCTTTCTTCATTCTGACATGCTCTTGCTCAACCAACCCGTCAAGTTATTCTAAATTCTCCTATCAGCATTCTATGAATACTCTAATTCTCTAGCATCACACACATATTCGGCCTCCCACCGAATAGCCACTAGAATTCCTCGCAGAAGCTTGCCAACCACACGACCGCTAACCTGCTCACAGGAGATAACCCACCTATGGAAATTACCAACTGACACCTTCCAATGATGATGTACTGCACAATCTCTACGACAACAATACCCTGTCCTACGCCCGTCCTCATTTACCAACTTTACCAGTCCATTCGCTCCTCATTGACATCTACTGAAAGCGCGACCACATCTTCTAATTCACCGCTATATTGCATCCTTCTTCATCCCGAACAACTCCTCTGTGTTGTATCCAAACTTCCGCCGAAATAGCAAATATTTCAATAAGTCTGTGGACCCCATCATCGTCCACTAAAATTCCCAAATCACTCCAAACGTCCCCTCAAAAGGTGTATCTATCTTACCACAGAACTCATATGCTACGCTATCACTCTCCCACTTTGGTTAAACTCACTCCTGCAAGCAACTACCTGACCTTGTTTTCTTACACTTGGCCTTTTAGAAATTTAGCCATCACCTGACACTTCCCACGTGTCCTTTCTTATCCCTTGCTGCCCAGCCGTTGCCTTAGGCCAATAACTATCTTTGTAGCACTTAAACCAGCAGATCACCACAACTTAAAACCTTTCCGAAGATCATCTTTCTTGAGCCGCCTTTATTAGAAATACTTATTCAATATTGAACCACCGCACACCATGACCTCTGACAATTGCTTCTTCAATATTACTTCACAACACTCTAACCCAATGCCACAGAAGAAACCATAGCACCGACGAACTTAACACCTTCTATTCGATCAAAAATAGCGATACCACCTCACAGATGAATATTCCACCTCACTTGAAAACACCAAGTCTTATTATTCTTTCAACCCAAATTGAGCATTCATAGTTCAATTGAATTTCCTCCGCCGGAACTAAAACACTGAAATATCGAAATCACGCTCTGAGAGAACTTCCTCCCAAGTCATTCATTGTCCCAACACATGGTCAAGCTTCCTATCACCACGTCAATACCGTGTGGTGACCAATCATGATCACCATAACAACCTGAGTGTCACGACCATAAAATCCCTAAGGTCGTGATGGCGCGGACATCCATGTCAGGCAAGCCAACTCCTTAATTAATTGAAACAAATTTCCAGTTTTTAAAATATGAAAATATTTCTTTTTCCTAAATTACATATTAACCAAATAAAAGTCTGTTAATTAAACACAATGGTTTAAAGATTACATTTAAGCAATTATATCCCAACACATATTCCAGAACCCGGTGTCACAAGTACATGAGCAATTTCTAAGAATTTATACAATCACTACAACCCTGTCCGAAATACAACTGGATAAGGAAATTTAAAATGAAATAAATACAATACGAAGGATACTGTGTCAGCTGCGGATCGCCTCCGGATGATGTAGCGCGCCTAAGTCTCCGAATCCTCCACATTGCTATGAAAGCACCTGTGCAATAAAATGCACAGCAAGTGTAGCATGAGTACAAAAATAACGTGTACTCAGTAAGTCGCCCGCCTAACCTCAGAGAGGTAGTGACGAGAAGTGAAATTAGACACTTACTATAGGTCAATCTAGAATATTTAGGTATGACACTAAGCATGATTTATCACAGGTAATTTATAAAATAGGATTTAATTACCTTTACTTCGTTCACGTTTAACACTTTATATCTTCGTCATATTAACAATTAATCAAAATGGTGATTCAATCAAATAATAATAAATCGACGGGAAGGAACAACTTCTTCCAAAAATCTTTTTAATAACTTTAGATCTCTGTCATTTCAATTGATAACTTAATATTTCAGGCCAGTAATCAGGCAAAATCATAGCAACTACGCAGCAAATATCATGTGCAAGCAATGCCGAGGGTCGAACGGCGCAGACCAATAATAATAAACTGTGCACTGCCGAAGGGTCGAACGTCTCGAACCATAGATGCATCTATCTGCCCCGCTCGCGAATTTATCATGCGACGCGGTTAACATAATACGGCTAGCCTACTCGCGAATCATACATGCGACTCAGGTGCTCATATGAATACATACACAATTACATGGTCTTCCTGCTCGCGAATCACTCAAGCGACTCAGGCACCCAAAGTTACACATATCCACATAATAAATTCGTATTTTATCAAGAAAACAGTTTTTCTCAGGAAAGTGGAAAAATATTTTTTAAAAGAAAACATGAAATATAGGTNAAAGAAACATGAAATATAGGTTTTGAAATCATTTGTTTTTGAAACTCATTTGTCAAGTTTAATGACATTCCACGATACAACCTAGTCCAGGTACACAAATATCCATAGAGAAATAAATTCTCTTTTTAGAAGATTAACAAGATGAACTCTAGCTTTCTTTAAGATATTCAATTATGTTTTTGGTTATATTAGCAGTTTAATATTACAGGCAGCATTACAGGTATAACCCGTAAGGCATGCTAGTGGGTCCTAGACTACACGAACATGGCATAATAGTAGCTGCGCACGGACTCCCGTCACCTCGTGCGTACGTAGCCCCCGAAGATAGCATGTATTGAATTAATTCCCCATTACAAAGTTAGAAAGGAGACTTACCTCGCTCCGAAATTTCCATACCCGGCCTCCAAGCCCTTCCGACGACTCCAACGGATGCACAACGCTCTGAAACTACCACATAACGGCAAAGCAATGAAAATTCATCCTAATACTCAAAACAAATTCAGATTATATACTTTCCCAACCCCGCTCGGAGAAAAGACCAAAATGCCCTCGGGCCCACGTGCCCGAAAATCCGAAATTCTTGAAGATACATGCTACCCATAGCTCTACTAGTTCAATCATGCAATTTACTCTACATTCCATACTCAAATTCGTGGCTAAATTCCAAATTTACATTTTCTAGGTTTCTTCAAAATTTTCCCAAATTCCTATCAATTTCCATGCATATAATCTTGTATTTATCTAACAAACGGAAGGAATTTACTTACCTTGATGCCTGACGAAAATCCCCCTTGAAATGCTCTCCAAAAATTGCACATGACAAATGAAAAAGGGGTGTGAAATGACAAGAACCCGTCTTTAAAACATTCTTCCCAGACATCTCTTCGCACCTGCGGTCCAATAGCCGCTCATGCGGCTCCGCACCTGCGGAAATTCCATCGTAGGTGCGGCTCTGACTCAACCCAACATTTCTCGCTTTTGCGGTCCATTATCCGCACCTACGCTTCCGCAGGTGCGACCCATCTTCCGCACCTGCGGCCTCCTCAGCTTCAGCACAGAACTCGCACCGCAGTGCCCTTAGCCGCACCTACGGTCAAAGCCTCGCAAGTCGCGGTCACACCAGATGACAGCAGCCTTTAGCCTTCTGCAAGTTCAAACATCGATACGTTAGTCACCCGGAATCCACCAGGGGCCCCGTCCAATCACATCAACCTGTCCCAAAACATGACACGGACTTTTTGAGCCCTCAAATCACATCAAACAATGCCGAAATCACGAATCGCACTCAAATCCAATTCTCTAAGAACTTAAAATTTCAAACTTCTACATCCAACGCCGAAACCTATCGAGTCACACCCGATTGACCCCATATTTTTCACACAAGTCATATTCAACATTACGGACCTGCTCCAACTTCCGGAATCGCATTCCAATCTCGATATCAAAACTTCCACTTCCGGTCAGATTTTCTCAAAAACCTTGAAATTCCTATCTTTAGCCAAATGACTTCAAAATGACCTACGGACATCCAAATTCACTTCCGATCACGCTCCCAACTCTAGAATCACCATACGAAGCTGTTGCTAAGCTCGGAATCCCAAACAGACATCAACCTCATTGATATGCACTTCAAGCCCAAATTCATGAAATCCTTCTAAAATGCTAACTTCCACAATATACGCCGAAGCGCTCCCAGGTTATCAAAACCCCGAGCCGGACAAATATCTAAGTACGAAATCATCATACGAACCTGCTGGAACCTTCAGATCCTGATTCGGAGTTCGTTTACTCAAAATTCCAATCTTAGCTGATTTATTTAACTTAAGGCTTCTGAAATGAGAATTTTCTTTCCAAATCAATTCTAAACTTCCTGGAATTCAATTCCAACTACGCCCACGGGTCATAATACCTGCAAAGGAGCTGCTCACGACTTCAAACCGCTAAACGACGCGCTAGAGCTCAAAACGACCGGTCGGGTCGTTACATTCTCCCCCACTTAAACCGACGTTCGTCCTCGAACATGCTAAGAACTGCTCTGGAGTTATCTGAAATCACTATTTAACACTTCGAGCACCTGCCCGTGCTACCACAACCTAGTCGAGCACAATACCTTGATCAAATCTGGAGATTTCTTCTTTATCCATATAATAAGCTCATAGTTCGTTCAAACACCTGAAATTTCTCTGCCAGACCTAGTTCCAACATATAAACACCGTATCAACTACCACATGACATACCAGAACATCACTGCATACCTTTGCTGAGTCAGCACTATGCACCAAGATTCATCATCTAACCACAATGACACTCCCTGAACCATAATAGCTAAATTCCACGAATCTGATGCTCCAAATACACCTCATGATATATATACATACATCCTGCTATAATGCTGACGGTACCACCACAACGGAGGAAATGTGCAGAAATTCATACGCAACTGCAGAGTTAACAAATCCTTGAATACCTCATCTTGACTTGAATCATCACTTCATTATGAACCTGAATAATGGTATTTGCTCTTTAATATAACTTCACATAACCTCATCGCACCGATCCCTGATCCGATAATCTCGTCTCACCCAGTATGAACTACTCATACAAAAAATCACTCCAGAGATAGCCAACAGCCCCACATGATACCACATTGCGCCAATAGACCATAACTTGAATATGATAAATAAGAAATGACTCAGGAAGGGACTATTCAAATCACGCAACTAATATGAATTCTTACCAGAAAATAGGAAATAAAAAACAAGAAAATAAATACATATTAACCCCTCTCATGATCACACTGTTGCGGCGTGCAACCTGATCCAAATAACATACCCGTGGCGACGTGCCATCCGATCCACACATAAAATTTTCATAAGATATATATACGGAGCTGATTTGCTCACTATTACGAATTACTGAATATCGATCACAAGCAC